>QVRM01003962.1:0-33691 GCA_003439945.1 Dermanyssus gallinae
AGAACCCGGGAGCGGTGGTAGGAGCGCGCGTCTGCATGCATCTTCAAGTCGGCACGCATATAACGGGCCGGCACAGTGACAGATTTTAGAAGAGCCAGAGAAAATATCGAGATTGAGCTGACGGCTTCTCCGAGCGACCGGCAGTTTCGCGCGCTCACGCTTAACTCCCGAGGTTACTGTCCTAACCGACGTTATCGTGTCGTTCTTTTTGTGATCGAAATCAAAGTACGTTCCACCGTGTAGCATCATCCTGACAGTTTGAGCATGGCGTGTGACACTTTAGTGTCAGAAGTAAATGCGTTTTTCGTGTCAGAAGTAAAAGAATTCTACCTTGGTGTTAAAAGTACAAAAGCCGCATTTTAGCGGCGAAGAGTGAAGCAAACACTTTTCGTTATCGTGGCTGGACTTTCTACGGTTGCTTCGACAGACTACAAAGATGCCGAAACAAGAAGACGTCGAAATTCAACTGAAGTCCAAACGGATCGAGCTCACAAGCTAGTGAGTCTCAGGAAGCCATCCGAGCCGCACTATCGATGAAACAGAAGGCAGTAATCGAACTGAGCAAAACTGACCCAGCGGATCCAAATCGGAAGGACCGTGCGCACACCCTCCTCGCATCCATCAAGGAAGCCATCAGAGACCTTGCTAACTTAAACGCTGAAATCAACAACCTGCTGGTGGTCGGTGGACGAGTTCGAGAAAGACGCCAAGAAACAATTCGAGTACAAGGACATGGGAGTGGAAATGATTAGCTCGTTAAAGATCATCCTACGGGACGACCCCACCGCGACCAGCATAACAACGGCCAGCGACAACCCACAACAGCCCACCACCGCTTACGACAAAAACCGAGATGATCCCGAAATTCTCCCTCTTTTAACCAAATTGACGTCCCACTTTTAGTTATAACTGGAGATTTTAACGCCGCGGCCAGCGCATGGGCTATGCCCGAACCACCCGCAGGGGGCTAGCAGTTCTTGACTGGCTGGCGGCCGAGGACCTCGTCGCTCTTATTACGGAAGCGCCCACCTTCCATAAGGCAGGGCCACCAACGCCGCATCCTCCCATCAGACGCCAGGGAGCCGAACGGCTCCGGAGATCCCTTAGGACCCTTATAGGGGCGGATACCCCGCCAACCACAGTAGCGGGCCTTCAGAGGCTTCTTGAAACGGCCTGCGAGGCCTCCCAGGCTCGAAGCTCACACCCGGGACGCCGCGGCACACCAACACGCTGGTGGAATGTCGCGCTCGAACCACTGAGACATAAGTGCCCAAGAACGCGGCGGTTTCTCACCCGCGCCGGCGATCCGCGCCGAGGGAGAAACTGCCCCGACACCACGGAACCAAATAAAGAGGCTGCGGGCCCTCCTGCGTAAGGAAATTTCCGGAAGCAAGGAATGCTTCTGGAGATCCTTCCTCGAAAAGTTGAAGGTCGACCCCTGGGGCCGCCGTACAAGATGGTAAGGGAGCTTCGACCGCGCTCCTTACCTACAGTCCCCAGGGGAGGACCTTCCGGAAGTCACTCTACAAGAGGTGCTAGACCTGGGGCACGCCGGGCCGGAAAGGCGCCGGGCCCGGCGGTATCCCGGTCGTCGCGGTCACGACGCTAATGAAAGAATTCCCACAGACATTGGCGAACCGGCGCCGGGATTGCTTCGGTCGGGCTCGTTTCCTGACGCATGGAAGGTCGTCGGCCTTGTGCTTATACCCAAGGAACCCAGCTCACATACCGCCCCATCTGTCTACTCGGCTCCCTGGCCAAAGCATTTGAGTCCTATCATGGAGGCACTCTTCCGGGACTTCGCGGAGGGGAATGGCCTGCTGTCGGAAGCCCAACACGGGTTTCGCAAGGGCCACTCAACTATCGACACCATACGGCAGATCCAGACGCAGGACGAACTCCTCCACGAGTCTCCGCCAAGAAGACGAGACCTTTACCTAGCCATCCTGCTTGACGTCCGAAAGGCTTTTAACAGTTTACCGTGGAGAGTCATCCTGGAGACTCTCCACAGGAAGAACAGTTCCCTTTTACCTACGTCGAATCGTTTCAAACTATCTACAGGAACAGAACGATATTGTCTCACGGAACCAGTTTTAACATGACTGCAGAGGGTGCCACAGGGCTCTATAATTGGCCCCCTGCTATACAATATAACATACGACGACGTGCTGCGTCCTAAGGGACTTTCCCCCGGGGTCAACCTCCTTAGCCTATGCCGACGACCTCGTCCTCACCGTCAGGCCCGGACCCCGGATCTGCTACAGAGGCGTGCGAATAAAGCACTTGCCGTTATTGCCCACTGGGTGCAGGTGGCGGGTCTTGCTCTCTCCCCCGCCTAAAAAGCGATGCCATACTCCTAGTGGAATGGAGGAAATGCGCCGCCCTACACCTCCTAATAGAAGATCAGGAGATCGCAGTCGTCAACAAAGTAAGGTACCTCGAAGTCACCCTAGACAGGGATCTCCGCGGCCACCGAGCACGTGCGGCGGGCGACAGAGAAGACTATCAAGACAGCCAACACGTTCGCACGGCTCATTGCCCAACACCTACGGGCCTCGACAATACAGTCGTCGCATAATCATGTCCGCGGGCCGAGTCGGTTGCCCTGTACGGAGCTCCGGCCTGGCCCTCCGACACCCTAAAGTACGCCGCCAACAGGAGGGCTTCAGAGGGTCGGAGCTCTCAGGGTAATTGCGGCGTACCGGACGGTCAGCGCAGCGGCGGCCCTCGTTCTTGCTGGAACGGTCCCCTGGGACCTGAAAGCAGCCGAGCGCCGTCGTCTATAGGACGACCCCTCAGCGCAACAAGGACGAGGAGCGTCGGCGCATAATTGACTTATGGCAGGAGGAGTGGGACGGCTTGCAAGGGGGTGCTCCAGGCGCCAGTCTCCGCACCCTAATCTCAAAATATGAAAGACTGGCTTACCCGACCGGGGGCGTGAACTACCTTCTACTCGACCTAGATTCCTGACAGGTCACGGCGACTTCCAGTCCTACTTGTTCAGGATCGTGGAAGGCCTCCAGGCCTAATTGCATCTATTGCGGCGATGGATCAGAGGACACCCCAGAGCACACTGTTCTAAGGTGCCCTGCATGGACGGAGCAGTGCGCTCCCCTTCGGCTTTTTAATGAAGACTCCAGATTTTCAATCTCCATGACATCTGCAAAAAATGACGGAAGCACTATCATACTGGAACATCATTTCTGAAGTTTTTAAAGCCATACTACAAGCAAAAATGAGCGCCAACTCTCTTAGGCGCCCCGCTTCCCCGTGGCTCCCGGGGAACACACTCGCCAGGAGTAGTAGCTTCGCCCCCCCCCCCTGACTGTTTGAAGAGATGCGCAAGCAGTTCCCAGTCAGACCGGGGGACGGAGACACGACTGGTTTTTAGTGGGAGCTTTACACTACCGGCCCACGCTTGCAGGGGGCTTTCCCGCCGTGGTGACCGTGTGTGCAACCGCATTTTTACAGTTAGTCTTCTAAAAAAAAAGTGACGTTAAACAATTCAGAGAATGGTGACAGTTGTTTGAATACTACGTACACAAGAACAACAACCTCCCGGACATCGCCAAGTACAAGGCTCTTAAAGACTCTCTCGTTGGCCCGGCGGCGCGGCAGATTTCACACCTCGATTTCGCACCCAAACAATACATCACAGCGATCGACAGAATCAAGAACATCTTCGGCCGGCAACAGGATACAGTCACGCAACACATCAGGATCATTTCGCAATTTTTTGTTTTTTAGTGGACTACTGGGAAATGCGGAACGCACAGACGGTCACCACTGCAGGATTGTCTTCAGCTGCAAGTGTGGGCCGGTAGTGTGGGGCTCCTGCCCAGTAAAAAACAGTCATGTTCTCCTCCTCCCTCCCCCAGCAGGGAAGCGCTAATTAGCATACTACAGACTACTATGGGGTGTATTAGCCCGGTTTACTGGTCGCGCAGGACCCCCGTAGCCAGAGAGGGCGTCGACATGCGCATGTGGTTAGCCCGCTCTTTTTCGGTTAAAAACACGCCTCATGACGGTCGCGATTGTCACCAATTACCAAGTGAAGTTGTCATCCCTGTGACCAGAACAGGAAGACCAGGTGAAGTCGACGAAGTGCAGCCGCGTAGGTTCTGCAAAAGTCGGCGCTGGCCTCCCAGGCGGGGCAGAATAGGACAGTGTGCTCGGGTGTGTCGTCCCATGATTGGCTGCAGTGGAGACATGTTGGGCTCACTGCCTTGCCAATTCGGTAAAGGTAGGAGCAAAACTTCCCCTTGTCCCGTGAGCACCTGTGTGATGTAGTCCACTTCCCCTCCAGTGCGACTCAATCCAAGCCCTTATATCCGAGAAGGAGGGCCTTTTGTTCGCGCCCCGGGAGCATCCGCTCTGGTATTGTTCCACTCTTCTTGCCAGCGGTCTAGTGTTGCCTGTCGTTCGACGTCCTTGCTTCGTGTCGGATCTTCCCAGAGTCGACGTCGTTCCTCGGCCTTAAGATCCTATGGCAGGGTGCCAGCTAGCAACAGGGCCGCTTCCATGCTCACTGTTCGGTACGCGCTGATAATACGCAGAGCGAGCTTTTATGTTATAAACATTTCGGCTAAATTCCGGTTGTCGTCCTAGAACGTCCTAGCTTTGTCGACACTCAACCCAAAGAATAGCCAAGCTCCTTACTTTAGTACCGATGATTCTATATTGCATTCCAATATATTTAGATAAAATGTATGTTAAGCAGTACAATGAGAAAATGTGAATCACCGGATAACAAAGTATATAAGCTAGATGTCCTAATCGTTTTTGAAAAGGTAAACTAGACGCTAAAAATGCAGTTGGGCAAAAAATCTCAAGAAACCCCTGGGCCCAGTACAATACGCAACCCATTACAGCTTATCAAGATAACCTTCGGAATACAATCTCAGCGGAAGTAAAGGTCAATTCAACAAACTCCACCTCTGCCAGCTTTCCGCTTAGAGCAAATGCCACCTTTTACATACACGGGCATTGACTTCGCAGGACCCATATACGTTAGAGACAAGATTAACTAACGGACATTGAGAACATGGTGAGCCAAAGACCATTCACTCCAGTATCCTCCAGTTTAGATGATGTAAACGCACTCAGGCCAGCAGACCTAATGTACGGATACAAAAATAAAACAGTTTTTCCAGAAACGTTCCGACTACCGAAGGATCCCTCTGAATCATCAGCAATAACTTTCTTAAGCGTAGGAAGCACCAACAATCCATACTTAGTGCTTTTTGGAAGCGATTTAAAGAAGAATACGTACACTTCAAACCAACTCAGTTCACACAAACCAACTCATCGGCCGCAGACCCTTTGAAAGTCGGCAACTTGTGCATACTAAAAGACTCCTCACTCTCCAGAGCTTTTTGGCCTCTTTGTCGCGTCATCTCTCTATCAGGGGGAAACAGGACGGACCTCAGACAAAGGTCCTGTACCATCAGAATGACCTCAGGCCTCACAATACGCCGACCAATAAAATTATTTTATAAAACTAGAGGTAGAATAAAAATAAAAATAATAAAATAATACAACATGATTACATACACGCCGGAACACGCCTTTTTGCTCCACCCCACCCTCAACGACTACAAACGCTTGACACCAAACGATGGCTACACCGTACCACCGTTTCCAGAAGGAGTGTAACGAACACTATGCAAATCGTGTTCTTCTTAGCGCAACACTTGCCTCCACCCTCTATTGGCGCGTTTGTAAAAGCGGTCGTGCCAAGAGAGACGTGGCGGAGAGAGAGAACATTCAAGCACATCCAACACGTCTAGTAGAACATTCAAGAACATCTAACACGTGCACGTAGTGGAAAATCCCCAAAGCCATCAACAGGTGCAGCGGAACATTCAACTCGAAGCTATGAACACGTGTAATAGAACATTCAAGACAGCTAACACGAGCAACTAGAACATTTAGAAACCGCTAAGATGTGCTAATAGCACATTCAAGACGGCCCTACTAGCACATTCAAGACGAACTAGATCATTGTTGTGAGAAAATGAATTAAGAAATCAATTAACGAGAGAACCCGGGAGCGGTGGTGGGAGCGCGCGTCTGCATGCATCTTCAAGTCGGCACATATCTAACGGGCCGTCACAGTGACAGATTTGAGAAGAATCAGAGAAAAGATCGAGAAATACTCCCGGGCATCCTAATAAAGGACCGGTGTGAACTGGACCTGCTGTGTACGGCGGTGTTCTCCGACATAGCCCGGTTCTGGCCGAGAAGGGAGAATAGCTCCCCGGCTTTACCAGCGGCTGGACCATCTCGGGTGACACGAAGCCTACTTTTTGCTCCGGCACGCAAGAGTGGGAGTGCAAAAGGTCCTGTACGTTCTACGAACTTCACCTGCCTTCTTTCTGCCTTCAGAAACGTTGGATCTCGACGACCAGGTAAGGAGAGCCCTGGAAAACACCTTGACATCATCGCTTGATGATAAGGAATGGACGCAGCCAAGTCTACCAGTCCGGCTGGGTGGGAACGGGCATTACGCTAGGCCACGGACTTTGTCCTTGCCCGCCTTTCTTGCCTCGTTGCATAGCTGCGCCTAATAAAGTGACGGCTTCTCCGAACGACCGGCAGTTTCGCGCGCTCACGCTTAACTCCCGAGGTGACTCGTGCTAACCGACGTTATCCTGACAGTTTAAGCACGGTGTGCGTGACAGCTCTTTCCTAAATATCATGTCCGACATCCGATATCTATTCAAAGACTATCCAAAGATGGTCCAATTATCATCCCCACTACATGATTTATGGGCAGAGCCGCTCGAAAACTGAATAGCAGCATACCCTCCTCTCAAAACGATAAATGCCTCATGCGTAATTGGTACGTACATCATTGCGTTGTAAGCGCTTGGAAGAATATAATCTGAATATTCGCGATACAAGCGACTTTATTCGATATTCAGGTAGCCGTCTTTAACCTACAGTCTGGGGATAGCGCCGCATATACATGAGAAAGGCACCGCAGTCAAAGATAGATACAGGCTGAGGTTAGTTCTGCTGAACGGCCCATACACTTAACGACATGAATTTAATCCCTTTGCCGTGCTCGGAAAACTTCGAATTTGCCAACGCAAAGCACCTATACGCCTGGTAGACTATCACTTATTGTATTTAAAGAACTGGCCAAGTCACTAGCGGAGCCGCTGGCAATAATTTTTGCTTGTTCCCTCAAAAATGGCGAAGTTTCCTTCTTTCGTGAATCCATTGTCAAACCTGTGAGCAAGAAGAGCTCTAGAAAGATTGATGAAAATTACCGACCTATTGCCCAGTGTGGTAATCACATGCTTAATCATAGTGAAACTAGTTGTCGATTGCATCTATAATTTCTTATCCTTCACTTACTTGTAGACAATCAGCAACACTAATTCACTAAGGGACGATCGACGGCAACCCATTTGTTGGAGGTCTCTCATGACTGGCCTTGGCGCGAAACCAGGGATCTCCGCTTTACACTGTTTACTTGAGTTTTCGCATTTCGTTTTGCTTGATGCACAGCCATTTAATACCCCCGGCGGGGTTTTATTATAAATTTATTAGACTCATAATAGGGTCTACACTATTGTGAATATGCACATCATTTATGGAAGTGCATACAGCAGTCATAAAGTTTATTTTCCGTATAATACATTTTTATTATAAATACAGAGGTCATGTTCCATTAAATTTTTTTTACTTTAACGAGTCTACAAGCCTCTAAATGTCTTTAAAAAATCTGAAGACCCTGTTTATGATTGCAATATCGAGACCAACGCCCAATCTTCATCTTTAAATTAAAAAGGCAAATAGCGACGTCCGGCGACAACGGATAGCGCTCTGAAATATGATGAAATGACAAAATACCCTTGCGAGATCGTTTCCAAGGGGCATTTTGCAAAGATATATGTCTGAATCATATAAAGTTTCAGAGACCGACGTTCTTACCATTTATACAAACGGGGTTTTTTGGGATTTGCTCAATTGGGGTCGTACATTTCGTACTTATCGCATAAGTTCCGACATTCAGAGAATGAGAGACAGAGACAACTTCTTGCGATAGCCTCAGTAAGCTGGTTGAGTCAACCGTAGCGCTTAACCGTTTTCACTTTCGGCCTGCTGCCTGATAATGTGCTGTGACTGCGCCATTGCAACTAAAAGGTGTCGCCTGGTACTGAAGGCCAAGAGTGTTTATTTGCCCGCCTTTGTGTCCGATGTTATCATGGCCGAAGTCTGCGGCAAGTATATCTATCGTAGAGCGGATCTACGGAGGTCGGTCACCTACGTCTGTGGAGCCCAGCCACGTACTGCCGCTAGCGCTAACGTGCTTATAAAGGCGCCTGTTCTAACGTTGTGCGGTTTGTTCCCTGTTCTAACGTTGTGCGCCCAATTTAACACGTCTCGGAGCCCAATCTAACAAACCGGAGACACATGCGGCCGCAAATGAGTAATCTATCTGATGGAGTAGGTCATTTATCTCAGTCAGGTTCAACATGCGTTTTCCCGAGGAACGCATGTTGAGATATGTCTCTCTCATATCTCACTGTTATGAGAGAGAGAGAGAAACGCAACAACGTCAACTCCGTAGTTGCGGACTAACGTTGATTACTCGGCAACTACGGATCAGATCGCCAAATGTTTAGTGCCAAACGTATTGTGTCGTCTAATATGCTCATTTGCGAATTTCGTTTTTTGCAAATTATATTTTGTACGTCGACCACATCGTCGCATCTTCAAGCCGGCGTCGTTCAAATGAAGGTGCAACGCTATCGTATATCATTCAGATGGAAAGACTTTCTAAGATCGAAGTGAGATAACATATGCCGCTTTTATCGATTTTAAAACTGCATTCGACTGCGTTAGAAGAGACAAACTCCTTAAAGTTTACACTACACCAGATATTCTATATAGAGAACTATGTACAATCTGATACAAATATATTACCAAGCCGCCGTACTTGACGATTCATTCACTCAGATTTAACAACCACAACAACGAAGTAGAGCTGCGGGCGGTTTGCTTCAAGGCTAACTTGAACTCTATCGTTGTGACGGCAACTGCCGTAGGCTAGTGAAGTAGTTGACATCGAAATGCACCACGACAGTTGGTATATCAAGCACGCAGATTTGATACTCGCCGCCCTATTAATGACTGCGTCGTTGGCAACACTTATCGTTATTGACATGTATGTTGAAACCTTATTCCCACAAGTCATCCGTAGAGGTCAGAAGCTAGCCGACCAGATAGCAACCTGGAACGACTAAGGTGACTTCCTCTGACCTCCCGCCTGTTAAGCTGTAATTGGTGAGGTGAGATCAGCTATCGTCGTTGCCTCGGCGAGATCATCGCTACTCGCGCAGTAATAGACCGCTCGTCAATTGCGGGCGTGACACCATGGTGTAGTAACATTTCAGTTGAAATATACGTTTGAAGAACGCATCGGATGTCTCTGGTCGGCGCGCAAGCAGTGATACAATGAAGAGTTCAAGACCCAGCCATAAGGAAGATCCATCCAAAATGCTTCGCGTCGTTTCATTGAACAAGCGGCGTTTCAAGCCAACCTAGTCGAATGCACGCGTGTTTACTAGTGCTTTCTGTGCGAGCTGTCAGTAATGTCCTCGATGTAACGGCACACTTAATCTGTCATCTGATAAACTAAACTAATGCTAACATTCACAAAAGGTATGTTGTATACATTTAGATGCAGTACGTAGTTAAGTTGGGAAACTGCATTACAAATGCTTAAGTGTACAAACAAAATAATGACATTTATGATTATTAATGATGCCAATGGAGCGACAATTGTCTCCCGAGAACGTGTGCGCCGTAAATGTTACTCAATCTCGTAAAGAGTGGGCTGAGACCACATTAGCAGTGTGCCCCGGACGGACGCAGCATTCCCGCGTTGAACGTCGAGATCGAGACGTTGTCTCAAAAAACCTGCAGATCGCTTATCACCAGTTGCCAGGTTTAACTGCTCACCGACTCTGTGGAGAAGTCTGCGGGTGATGTTGCCTGGGCCGCCCAGGGTTTCAAATGCTAGCGGCTGAAACTCATGTGGGTACCCGATGGAAGCGTATTTGGCAAGCTTCCTTGTCTCGGCTAGACTGCCAGCGTAGCCTGCCGAGACCGCCCCGCCACCGACCATTGAAGGTGCTCATGAGTCGGTGACTGTGGCGTCCCAAACAAGCATCTTTCCCCTACTGAAAGGGGTAAGGGTCATCCCATCTGGGCGCTTACCATCTACGGCGGAGAGACCTTGGGGCTCTAGGATGCAGGGGTATCCGCATGATCGAAGCGCTCGGCTGAAGGTGTCGTTAATACCGGCATGTCTGGCCCGCCGTCCGGCGCTTATGATGCACGATAAACCGTGATGCGCTAATTTGTCTACAGGTTGACCGCATTTGCATTGATGAGGAGTGACGAGGTCACAGCCAAGACGAAGACCTGTCGCAATTCTTGTTGTTTCATTGTCCAGGAGAGTGCCCAGTGGGGCGCTGGGAACTGCATGCAACCAAGCTCCGGATTCTTTGGCAGCGACCGCTTGAAGGCGAGCCTTCGTGGAGTTGTCGGCAGCACCTGCGAGTAAGCTGCAATACGCTTCGTCGTATAAGAACGCGCTCCAGTCCCGCTGGCTCAAAGGGTTATCCGGACCGCCCCTGCATACTGTCTTTAGTTCTTCATGTAAGCGTCCCTTGAGTTCGTTGTACTGAACAATACCGGCCTCGTCTAATAGTGCGGTGGCGTTGCTCTCTGACCGGAAGAGGGAAGAGACTATCGCTGGCCCAGCCGAGACGAGCGGATCCGGGATCCCCAGGCCCCCCTTCGAGATTGGTAGTTGAGCCTGCTTTCGAGCGGAAGGTGCCAGCGATAGATTGAGAAGAGACTCGAGGCTGTTCACAGTCAACTCGTTCAATGCACGCAGATCATCTACTTGTTCTGTTAGGTTCGCTCCGCGGAGAAGATAGGTGACCCTGGTAGCTGAAAACGAAGATCGAAGTAAGAAAAGGGCGCGGTGGGCACCAAGCGGGGCGAGGTTGTCGGCGACGTCCTTTAGCTTGTTTTGCCACTTTGCCAGTGCGCGCGTGAGCCCTTGCGGTCAAAGCGGGACTCCCAGCAGCTCCAGGTCGCAGTCAAGTGTTACTTTACATCCCGGCAATAAGGTCTGTAGAGTGTCAAGGTCAGGAGTCTGTGTGCTGCTGCCTGTCACATAAATCTCGCATTTCTCTGGGTTTAGTTCTAAACCCGAGCTTACACAAAAATCAAGCACGCGCCGAACGTCGTCAGCAACTATGTCCGCATCGCATCCTAGCACGCCATCATCAAGGTACCAAACATTCAGCGGGCTGTTGAGGGAGTTGTTGAGGGATGACATTTTATGACATTTAGTGAATTTACATAGTCACAGGGTCACATATACCACACCTGTTTACTGTGTGTGCACACACTAAACAAGCGATCCGGTGCTCCTCAGTTTGATACAGCACTGTAGCAAAGAAATACATTCTACACAACAGTATTGCCGACCTCTCGTATTGTGACTCCTACAACTCGTGCATCAATTAGCATTTCCACAGCTTTTCACTCTGCAATGCCTGCATTTAGCGGTCTATATTATATACCATTATCTATTATAGCAAAGCCGGAAGCAAGATTTTTTCATTCCTGCAGAGAAACAATCAAAAAGAGGAGAGAATTATGCGACTAGGTGGCGCGCTCCAAATATGCGGCAGCCGACATCATAGAGAATCGGACCCTGAATCTTTCTCAACCGCGGTACCACACATACTGTCGCTCTACGTAGCCGCCTTCTCCGTCTAGGCACCAAAAGAAATACTATATCCGCCGCTAGAGGTTTTCGGGCAAGCGTGGCCACTCTAAGATTATATATTTTTGAGACTTGTAAAAAGTTGTAGACTTGTCATAGTACCATCGGGAAAAGATGGCACAAAGTGCATCATTTTGAATTACCTTAACCCTTTAAAGAATGCCTCTATACCCGTCTGCAGGACACTGTGACGTAAAATAGGTAAAAACAGGGTCTTAGAAACAGTCAGAAGTCCCTCAATTGGAATTCCTATCTGTCTTAATCTCCGTAAAGTTGCAATAACGACGTAGCATTTTGGCATCAAGTGATATACTCCTGTGGAAATACGAATCCAAGAATAAATGCGCGCGTAATTGGCAGGTAATAATAATAATAATCATAATAACAATACATGCTTACACTGTCTATTGCACTCTCCGGGCCTTATATGCATATCTGAAACTTGTGCGTCTGCAGAAAATATATCATCGGCAGAGCTGTCAGTGGGAGGACGTTACTCTGTCTTTCGTGAGAGCCGTATTGGGCGCTGTGGAGGCGGAGTGTATATATACTTTGCAGGCCCGAGCTTGGGTGTTGCGATATCGATATCGGCGATACTTTTGCTGACGTTGTCGCCATCGACGTCCTACGCGGGACCGAGCAATGCCATCGAGTAGTATCCTGCCACCGGTGCCTGTTTTTCTCCTACCGGTTCTGCTGCCGAGTTAACGCAACGAATGCGCCCATTATCTGACGCTTTGAATGATTTAGTTCAAGTAAGCTTGCCCGTCTGATTTTGACCGGTGACTACAATCAACCTGGAATCAAAACTGAACCTACAGGGGGCGCCTAAGCTTCGGTATGGAAACTAAGGAGTACATCTTCAGCCCCTTCCGCTGGTCTGCTGGACTTATGCAACTTGTTACGGTTCTCACAAAGGAGACTGAGTATACTGGATTGCTACTGACAGATAATAAAGAATAATTCACTGGTATTTCTGTGGGTCGAGCTCCCGTAAATGCCGACCATCTACTTCCGTGTCTTACACCATACCTACCGTGTCATACACCATACTTACCTGGTGCCGGTACCTCCGTGATCAGGAAGGCGGATACCCCAGGAGGAGGCCTTGCCATTGCACTTCGGCAGGGCTGAGGCCTGCCACTCTCCTAAACTGGGAGAGATGGGGAATGTAATGTTTGGTAGACTTGATGATGACTTAAAAATGTCTGCAAAAGTCAGTTGAAGCCCTGTACTGCTCTTCTTAAATATCATGTCCGACCTTAAATATCATATACTACTATATATATAGTAAAGGATTTAATATCTAAAGATGGTCCAATTATCATCCCCACTACATGATTGTATGGGCAAAGCCGCTCGAGAACTGAATAGTAGTGTAGTCCTCTCGATAAACGCCTCTCGCGTAATAAGTACGTACTGCATTGCGTTGTCAGCGCTTGGAAGAAACTAATCTGAATATCCGCGATGCAAGGGACTTCTTTCGATATGCAGGCTGACGTCTTAAACTACAGTCCGGGGTAGCGCCGCTTATACATGAAAAAGGCACTGCAGTCGAAGCCAGATACAAGGCTGAGGTTCTGGTGAGCTACTTCAACAGTGTCTACTTACAGCCTCAGAACTTCTCCACCGGAAGAACCAAGCAAACGGCCCACACACTCAACGACATTGAATTCAATCCCTTTACTGTGCTCGAACTTCGAATTTCGCAACGCAAAATTACCTATACACCTAGCAGACAACCACCCATTGTATTCAACGAACTGGCCAAGTCTATAGCGGAGTCGCTGGCAGTAATTTTTACTCGTTCCCCCAAAGATGGCGAAGTTCCCACCACCTTCCGTGAATCCATTGTCACACTTGTGAGCGAGAAGAGCTCTAAGGCACCTGCTAAAAATTACCGACTAATTACCCAGTGTGCTCACATGTTTAGTCATGGATGAATTCGTTGTTGATTGCATCTATAATTTCTTATCCTTCAGCCAACCTTTAGACTATCGGCAACACGGATTCAGGGGGGGGGGGGGCGATCGAAGTCAACTCAATTAATGGAGGTCTCTTATGACTGGGCCCTGGCGCGAAATCACGGATCTCCGCTTTACACTGTTTAATTTGATTTTTTGCGTGTTTTTGATCGGGTTGACCACAAAATTTTACTAATGAAAATGAATTGGCTAAGCATCGGATCCAGGGTTTGAAATTGGTGCCAAATCTACCTCATTGATAGGAGTTTTAAGGTCAGGTAATAAGTGCTTTGTTTAAAACTGCTCCATGCGCCTCTGGAGTCCCGCAAGGTTCTTGCCTAGAGCCGCTTTTATATGCATTTTTTGCTTAAGACTTTAAACTCTTCCTTGGCAAACTCGATGTGATTTTCAAGCCCTATGCCGACGACTTAAAGATATACGTTAAGGCAAGGGACGACAAAGACAATATCGAGTTACAGAAGGCAATTATTTTATGAACGGCCATAGTATACCTGAGGCATCAACATACAAATACCTAGGTGTTACATTTGACTGTCAAATGAAATATACAACTCATATCGCCAAAGTTATCAAGTCTGCGTCTCACTTGTGCAATCTCATTCGGAGTGCGTTTATCGGGCATGACCCAGCAATGTACGTAAAATTGTATAATACGCTTGTCGTACTAAAGTGGACGTACGGCTCACACGTGTGAGCACTTTTCTATAGAGAAGATGTAGAACTGCTTCAGCGAGATACTTTTGTCAAACGAGTCGTATGGCGTTGCAGTGTAAGACGTGAGAGCCTCGTACTCCTAAACAAGAACGAGTACCAGATGCTAGTTGACGTAAGACCTTTTTAAGAACTAATCTGGAGTAATAACTTTAGTACACGTTTTGCAGTACGTCGAAATTATCTCCTTAGTGGTGTTTCAATTACTCCACCGGAAGTTGCTAATGTCGAAGAGGTGAATAATGCGTTTGCATGGAAAGCTTTGCGACGTGCCCATGTATGTAAAGACTACAATGTGATGTCAACAGCTTTTTTTTAATAAAGGAGACTTTGTATTGTATTGTAAAACCAAACCGAGACACCGTACCGCTTGAGAATCTACCGTATTGGCACCCAGTTGAAAACTATCGGGCAATTAAAGCTGCTTTCTAGCGGGTCGAAACACCAAGATATTGGTTTTGCTCGTACTCCCAACCAATCTGTATTCATTGAAAACCTTAACGATTTTTCATTCAACTTAAGTTAAGTATAAAAGATGTATGAAAAAAAAAAAATATATATATATATATAGTTGCTGGTTTAGCGCCAAGGAGTGTGGACGTGTGTCTACTTAACTCCGAGGGGGCCACGCTTGCCCGTGTGAATGCAGGAGGGTAAACCCAGAGAGTGACACATCATCGTGATGCAAATGAAATCCATTGATAATTTTGATGCATTGTGTGTAACCGTGCGACGGAGGGTTAAGGAGCCAGGCCGCTGTTAAGTTCAAGCAAATCTTTTTAAGCACGGTAAAGCATAACGAAAGCACTCGCGCAGTGGTCGGAAGGTTCCGAGCGCTCCGCCGTTTTATTTAAATTTAAATTTTGAAGGATGCTCACTTAAGAAAGCTAACGCAGTATAACAATGCTCTATATGAAATGTGGCGTGGAATACAGGTAAACAGCACAATTGCATACAGACATACTTACAGTAATTTACAGTCTATATATATATATATATATATAGAGAGAGAGAGAGAGAGAGAGAGAGAGAGCAGCGTATTCATATAGTGCATTATACATCGTAGTATTGCACCAAACAGTATATATATATATATTGTCACGGTATAAGTATATAAGGACACACAGTAGGACACAAGTAGGGAACACTCATCTTTTATGCCTATCAGACAGCCTACACCCGGATAAGGGAGGCGCAATTCAACCATGGACAGAAATTCCATCATGAGCTGTATAGACGTACGAAATCCTTTTCAAAGAAGGGTTAGAGCAAGTCGTTTTACAAACAACCTGATGTATCTTGTAATGACCAAGATACATCAGGAGCTGGGGTTGAGCGGATATATCAAGGCGCTCCAAAGAAGCCGGAGGAGGCGGGTCATAAGGGCCTGAGAAAGGCAACGGGTTTCTATCACTGCTAGAATGCGCCTCTGAATTGGAAACTGTAATCGTAAAGCACACTAGGACCCAAACTCACATCAAAACGGCACCCGAGAAGCTCTACAGGGCGGCCCGGAGACATTATAAACAAGGTCACTCGAACCGACAAGAGCTGCGAAGTAAGCTAAACAAGGCTTTAAAGCTGGAGACGAAGCTACAGGCAGCAAACGCTTTGTTGGCAATCTGCATCTCAGAGATACCCGGGAAATCCGCAAATCTGGAGCTACAAATGTATGACTAAGATCAGCGCTGAGGAGATTAGAAAGAAGAAAATAAGTAGAGCGCAGCCGAGCTGCATTGAGCAAAAGCTAGTCATGCTGGTTGAAAAGAATTGACCGCCAGTTAACGGTATCAACTTGACGAAAAGGCACCGAGAGTAGTGTTGATACGCGAAGGGTCGTCCAAAGATTCAGAACTTCAGAAGATTCAGAACAGAGCCTGACGCCGCCATTTCCAGCGGTAACCCAAGTAAAGGCCGTCAAACCTACAAGCGCGGCAGTGTTTCGAACTCGTGCAGAAATGTTGCTGAAGGACAGAGATAATGTCTCAGAAGAATTACAAGAGATCACTACGACTTTCGGGATCGAAAAATTAGAGGAAGGGAAGTTGTGGTCCAATGCGCCGTAAGGCTCTTCCGACAAATGACTGCGCTCCTACAGCAAGCTGAACAAGGGGCAAAACCGCGGGAGCGGGACACTGATAAAACGGGCCAAAACAGGTGCCCGATAGCGTTCGATTCTCCGGAAGACTTGATCACAGTGATAGCCCAAACGGTCGCAACTTGAGGTCCTAGAAGACACCTGCCTTACGAAAAACAGAAAAAGAACACGAAAGAGAAAAAGCATCAGATGCACATACATAGATCACTCTCCCATGCTGCACCAGATGATGGACCATAAGGCAAAGAGTTGAGCTATAGAAATCCCCCGAGACCGCAGATGCTATCGCTGCGCAGCCATTGGACGCATAGCGAGAAACTGCACTGCTAAAATGAGGAAGTGCTATGTATGCTCTGTGGTAGGGCGCGCAGGGAACTCAATGACAATAAGTGTTCTGCGTGCAGAAAAGGGATGGACGATCTCAAAGGAAGCCGATATTTCTACTGCTCCCAAATGGAAGAATGGTGCCAGTTGCCCGGTAACAGAAGAATGTAGGAAACCATGAAACACAAGAAAATAATTGCAAGAAACCGAGTAGGAGACACACGACGACCTGAGAGCCAGAGATGCAGTGGGGAATGCAGCTACAGCGACATGAATGGAACAAGAAAACTTGACAAGCTATGGAAATTAAGGTTTTCCAGGTTAATGTGAGTACGTGCAGGGCCGCGCATGATTTCCTAACGGTAGCAGTAAAGGGGTTGGTATTGTACTTATACCTCTTGTCAGAGTCAAGGTGGACGGTGAGTGATGGACGGTAGACGAAGGCGTGCACACTGCGATTTGATAGACAAACCGACGAAAAGACATCGCAATCCGGGATAGGGGCACGGAAAGGGGTTCATCTGGATGCAGGTCGGCGGGAGCGCGATATTCTTTAGCTGCACAAGCGTCAGAACGCGGGATTATCAGACCCAGATAAATATTTAAGCAAATAAAACTTTGAGATGGATATATATATACTCATTTGTAACATTATCAGACCCAGATTATTACGGGGGACTTCAATGCGAAATATGTATTTTGGGGAAGTAGGCGCACTAACTTCCGGGGACAATCTCTGATAGAATAGTTGGTCAAACGGAACCTTCTGGTGATGGACAATCTAAAAGCGGCAGCGACGTTTGCCCGCAGAGGCCAAAAAAGCTTTTATCGACCTGACGATTAGCGCCGCGAACACAATCTACAGAGTAGTAGACTTGAAAGGTACTTGAATATAAATAGAACATTAGTGACCACCGATATATTACGTCCGTGGTGAAAAACGAAGGAGCACTCAAAAGCGTGGTGCTCGCCGTTGGGTGCTACAGGCCCAGATGGTCAGCTGCAGGAGGAGGAAGGAGACGCTTGAGAAGGAGATAGCTAAAGGCTGCAAAGAGCTGAGCAACATCTTAAATGAGAAAAGCTTAGACAAGATATTTCTAATAGCATGCAAGTAGATAATGCCGGCTTCAGTACATCCGCGGCCGAGAAACGCTGCATCACAGTAATAGTGGTCCCCCAGGTGGATGCTGAAAAGAGTACATTAAAGCCTGGCGTCGATTAATTACAGCCCGCGAGAAGGTAAAAAAGACGGAAACGGAATCGGCCGAGGAGGAGTAGCGGGGAAAAGCAGATGCTCTCTGGTCCGAATACAATACAACGCACTCGAATCTGAAGACCACCATCAAAAAGAGCAAGCTTTGGTACTAGAATGAACTGATTAAAGGGATTGAGCGGGACGTGCGAAGAAAACCCTAAAAACCGTAATGGGCAAACTAGGGACGACAGCACCGACAATCCAACCAGACCTTACAGAGGCCACTATGGCCTAACGTTTTCCACCGCAGACGGAGAAAGTAGCGGAGACCCGATTGCGGTCAATAGGGAGGATATGTCACCTTTAATACTTAAGATGTGCAGCGAGCGGCTGAACAGATGTCAAAGGGCATGGTCCCAGGACTCGACGGCATACCTACGGAAGCAATCAAATGTTTAATGAAGGAACGCCCAGCGGTCATTATAACGGTCGTAGACGTACCACTGAGAGAGAACGCTTGTGAGCCGGGGGGACTATGCTCGGCCTTAGGCTTATCTGCCTTCTTAACAGAGTTGTCAGGACCTTAAAGTCAATATTCGGTGAACCTCGAGACATCGACCTGAAGACAGCATTAAACATATTCAGGCTAATAATTGTCTCTATTGTACGACACGGCCTGCCTGCAATAGCACCTTTCCTCACTACTAGTGATCTGAAAAGGCTAGACCGTTTAAAGGCATTTTATATTAAGCGCGTGCTAGGTCTACCCAAACACGCATTTGCTACCTTCGCTCTTGAACTATGTCGCGAATGAACTCTTAAAAAGGATTTTGCCCTAGACGGGCTGCCGTTTAGTGGAGCCGTACTCACAGTTTATAGAGAGTTTCGGGAGATACGCAACATGAAGTTTGCGCTCAATAACTATACGGACGGATAAGCGTTCTGCTCGTACAAATGGAAGAGAGGAGCCCAGAAGAACCGAGCGCTAGTTTGCCGAGTGACATGGCACGGATACCATCGCCAGATGTGTTTGAGCGGACAGTGTTATAAGGTCGATAGTTTTGTGTGTAGATTTTGTGGAGAGTGTACTATTGATAAATACCATATAATTGTGTGCACCGAAATAGACACAGCGTCATTACAATCTCGTACACACTAATTAGGATCAGTGTAGATTTCACACAACATCCAATATATATTGCTACGAATATTATGGTGAATACATATATATGTATGTATATAAACGTTCAACTTGCCTTGTAACGTCTTACTTAATAATATTGTTCGAGACATGTATACAACAAGGAGACCCCCTCGGCCCACCTTTATTTTGCCTGGCTCTTAACGATCTGATCAAATCGCTCGACAGCCCGCTTAACATGTGGTACTTGGACGACGGAGTACTGACAGGCAACGCCTCTACAATCGTTGGTGACTTACAGAAGATTATCGATTTCGAGAAGGTACGATAACCAATCTTCTCAACATAGAACTAGACGATACAGTCAAACGAGAGATTTTCTGTTAACAGCCAACGGGGGCTTGGCTTACCAGACCCGGCAATATTAGCACCCCTGTGATAGTTGCTGCTATTTATCAGGTTTCCGGCACGGCCTGCGAGATTCTTGGCCAACTCGGTCAGCTCGAATTCACCTCAATGCGAAATCAAGTCACGAGCAGTTTGGTTGAGGTTCCTGGGACTTCACCAAACGACCTCACATTTCGGAGTGAATGCTCGTCTTTTCTAGCCGATCAACATGCTCGTTTGATCAAGCTGACAGTGACTCTACAGGGCAACCTCTGCAAAACATGCAAACGATTGGCTACACGCCCTACCCAGCGCAGAATAGAGCTCACCACGCTCTACTCTGCGTCTTCAGTGAAGATCGTCGACCACGGCACGCGGCCCTCTGACTGAGAAGCTACTTACTAGAGATCCCGCACAATTCTCACGTGCGTTGCACTACGCGATCTCAATTCTGTGATCGCTTGCCGAATAGTGCAGACCAGGGTTGTTATAGGCTGAAAACTAACACTATCTTCCACACAAGCTTGTAATATGATTTGATGAATAAACATTTTAATATAACTTATATCTTGCGTATTATTCGTAACCCACGTGCCCGCAGTTCCCCTGGCATTAAGCCTAACCGGTGCTCTTAGGTTGAATAGACCGGGGACGTTGACCAATCGGTTCGGAATCAGTGCGCAGATACCTATCCGTTTCGGAGTAAGCCTTAACAGCCCTGGAGTGGGCCTTGACAAAATTGATTTGTCGCCATTTTCTACCTTGCTGCCTAAATTCTCACGGTCACTCTTCAATTTCCCATTTATCGACAGAACACTCTCTACTCTACTCTTAAAATCCTGTATAAATGTTCGATACGTTATGGCTGTAATTGTGATTAATAGCGTATTTGTGTTTTATTTATATAACTTTTTATGTTAGCATTTTGGAGTAAACCATTGTCTGCGCGTGAACGTATAGTCACGGGTTCTCTAACCCAGCTTATTTTGTTACAGCTATGTAACGTGTGCTTGAATATCCCCTTCTTGGGAAAAAGAGATACTCTGCTCCTTTCGCCGAGCTCTTCTACTTTACCATGGGATGCCATGCCGCTGCCCATTGTAATCGTAATTGTAATCGTTAAGTACTACACGGCGGGTGTCAAATGAAATCATACATGGACTTTTCAACCCGTCTTTATCCTAACACACACTTATAACCAAATATGTAGTTCAGGATTAGATCTTGGATTAGATCCAGACAGCCTCGAGTGAAGACGTGCGTAGTTCGAGTGACAAAAATAGTGCTATTTAAGAGGGGATTTGCGTACTACTGTCGAGTGTGAAGTCAGTGGCTGCTGGATCATGATACAGTTGTGATTACTCTATGCTGATTTATCCACCAAAGTTGATTATTCTCGTAGCTAGAAACGACATAGTTCCATAACACAGCCAGTTGTCTGCTCTCGACGTGCCGATGAATCGGCACAGCGCCGAATCGCCGTTAGCCTTGTCAACGGCAAGTTGTTCACCCTACACTACGCTATCATCTTGTGCTAGCTTGCCGCTCTGTCGCGCAGCTAGCAGACGGACCGGCGAGGGGGGAGAGGAAGAATTGGCTGTGGCCACACAGGGCAATGGAAGCAAGATAACAAAGGCCTGGAAAAACTCCGCGAGTGTACCGCTGAGATTTGATACCATGCCGATCAGTGGGAGGTTACCTACCGTCGAAAGATAAAAAGAAAACATATTTAAAGTAACGTTATGTGCGGGGTGTATTCTGCTGTGTTATGATTAAGATTCTATACGTACGGACATAAGGCTACCGATTACCAAAAACCAAGTGAACCCACATGCAGAAATTGCGGCCGCTTGGACACTAAATATAGGAAAGCCCTGATAAACCCCGTTGTGTCAACTGTGACGGGGCCCATGCTTCCAACGATAGCAGTGGCGGTGTAAGGAGAATATATTTCGAGGCACAACTTATGAGAAAGTATTTACTCGTCTCCCTGTCGAAGATTATTTTCCCACAATGATTCAAGTCGTAGAGCAGAATAAGAAAACCTTGACAAATGAGCAGAAGCTTTATGCTGACGCCGCACGATCTACAATGACTCTGGGCGCTAGATAAATAGAATGTATAAAGATGAAGAGACCATGCTTTGTCACGTTCCCCCACTAAGATTAGGAAAAAATTATCACCAAAGAAAACAGACATTGAGTAAACAACCGGAAGGACTGCAGCCGAAGTCTTAAAAAAAATACAAAAACATTTAAAGCATCTTCAATTATCGTGAACGGAATTAAGATCGTTAAGCCCCTACTTGCTTATCTGGCTAGATGGAAGCCAAGCCTTTTATAAATGTTAAGCATCTTTCCTTGAGTCGGGTACAAGGGCGGGTACACATGGACCGTTCACATCCCCCCCCCCCCCGCATCAATACGCAAGATCCATTCAACCAGAACCGACTGACTCACCTAATACACGTTTTCCCCTTCGTGCTACTCTTAGCGATTTGACCTCAGCCAATTCAGAGACACTAGTCCAAACTATAGCGCAGGCACATCAAGATCTAAAAATTGCCAAGTTATACCCGGGAAGCGAGGGAGCCCTGTGCCGTAGCCTACGCGAGGGTGTTGAATAATTTTAAGTCAAAGCTGGATCTTGAAAGCTGGAATAGCCAAAGGCGATATGCGCATTGCTACAAAAGCCCTGCTGCCATCAGACATATTTGCACCACGCAACCTCTGCACAGAGCGTTAATTAAGAAATAAACACCCGCCAGTGTTCGGCAATGCATTTAATACGTTAAGAAAACACAGGAGACTAGATGCAGCAATGAAGAAAAATCTAGAGATTTTGCCTATGGTCTGGCAAAGTTACAGATTTCCCTCACTTTTAACCTAGGGCACTAACCTGGACCTTGCGTTCATAAGCAGGCATTCAGCAGGTGACCCGTTGGGTCCTGTGCTCTATTCAGTCTCGATATATCAGATTTAGTATCGCAATAGCAGAGCCCTCTTAACGTGTGGAATCTAACAAGCATGCATCCTCAGACTGCACTTTGCATTCGGAGATACAGCCTGGGGTCACTAAGATTTAACTACATACTGCGTTCAGATCTTGCCTTGCTTTGTCCTGAAGAACTAATCGCCTATGATGACGCTAGCAGGGACATACTTAGCGAAGTCCTGAAGAGAAGAAGCGGGGCATGAGAAAAAGCAGTTCGTTCTGGGTCGGTCCATACGAGATGTTTAATTGAAATGTATGTTCGCACGCGTACACTTCGTCTGACCGCCACTTGGGATGTTGTAGAGTTTCATACTCCTTGGTCGGCGGTTGTATAGACGGATGAACTTGGGCAGACTGACCGAACACGCCGCACACTCCGTTGTCCCGAGTGGTCCTGCAGACGACAGGAACGCCGGAGACAGGTAGGTAGGCGATAACTGGTCATGTTCGAGATCCATCATCAGCCAGAGGCCACTTGATCAATTGGTTGACGCTCTCATTCGCGTCATTCGAAGGGTAAGAAGCCCGCCCGCCGCTCCATCCGGTCCGGGTGGCGAGCGGGTCAAACTGATTGGTGGACATGAGCATTTATCGTAACTACTGCTATTACCACTAAAAGTAAAGAAGTTTTTGGGCTGACCCTCAGCCAAGATTTAACGGAGTCCACGGGACTGCTTTTCGCATTGCTTCATAGACGGACCCCCATAAATACAAATCGGTGCAACGGTGTGGCTCGAACCCGCGCACCTATGTGTGGGTCCTCCGGTTGCGAGGCGCAGACGAATACACCCACCACGCCACCGGGCTCGATTCCTCTACTACCACTACCACTACCACTTGTTCGCCGCTGATAGAGATAACAACGACGATCGTGGTAATATTGCCGATGATGATGATGGTTGTGACAGTGGTGATTATGACGATATTTGCAGTATTGCAATGTCACCCACGTCTACCGCCTACTAGCTACTGGGACCCGGGAGCGTATATTCCCTTCGCGAATACTGTGTATTCCTTCAGTGGTAGCCTAGTTAGTTAGCGGTTGGTATCAGTTGTGTTGGTAATGAAAGTGGTGGTGCCGGTACCGGTGCCGCCGCCCCGCTGCCGCTGAACCAAATGTCCACCAACCATGAGCACGACCATGAGCATCATACCGTTGCGATGAGGCCGATCGTCAGTGGCCGCTCTTCCTCTCAGCCTCTCCTGACCTCTCTTCGCGTATCGTGCGTATCGACGCGGCAGCGGCAAAGTTACACCTCGCCATAGCCAGAATAGAATCAAAAGGGAACAGAGCTGAATTCTGACGCAAACCAAATTTGCGCCCACGTTGGGAGAGCTGCGCAAACGTGACCATGTGATGGTATATATGTAATGTGCTATATATATATACAAATTCTCTAATTGAATCAACATATATATATATATATATATATATATATATATATAGCACAAACAAAAAGCCGCCTTATTTGAGGCGAACAAGACATGGTTACTGCTGACCGCGCAACACAATGAACATTGTACGCCCACGCTATGCTGGAGAGGCCGTTTTCCTTCGACGTGATCGAGGTCAGTCAGTGCATACGCAGCGCTGACTTTGGCATTGTAGTCGCGGTCATGATTCGCGAGGTATACCGCGAGGCTATTTATTTCGTGTCAACTGAAACCTGGCCGGATTAGACCGCTAGACACGTGGGCTCGAGAGAGAGACAGAGAGAGAGAACTGTTGGCAGAATCGTACGGACGGCCGAGACACGCCAATCTCGCCCGACTCGTTAATAGTAGTCAGGCCCCCCATTTCCAGCACACAGCGCGACAAAGAATAACTCATGTTTTAAGCAGGTTATTTTTCACCAATATCAAGATTATCACTCACCTGCTGCGGGTGGGATTGGAATCACCGTACGGCATTTCTTCGATGAGACACAGAAAGCGGGAAATGTTGAGATACCTAGGGTTTTCCTAACGGTCCTTGTGATAGCAGTTTGGCTGCCTACTCGCAGTGGTTCATATGGTTTATCATCTGATCCAATAAGCATTGCCCAAAAAAGTTCGATCAACGTCGGGAATCGAATCGGTGGCAACCCGGTAGATGGCAAACAAGACAGAATACAACGATAAGATAGTGGGGCGTATATATACATATACATATATATATATATATATATCGCGCCCGCAATCGATTCCGGCTATTACAGACTGTTCTGAACTAAAGCAACACATTTTTTTCTGTTGTAATTTTTTAGAGAGATTCTGCAGCCAAGTGAATAAAAAATATTACCCATATAGCTGCGAGATTCAACGGTTTTTCAATTTCGTCATATTTAAATTAAATTCTAAGATGTCTCTTCTTATGGTCTGAAACTGAGTTACTGGCTACGTCGCCGTTGTGGCAGACGCTACCGGAATGCTTGGCGCGGAAATTCGAGTTTACTGCCGCTGATGCGGGACACCCTATGAATACGGTTAGTTGAGAAAAAAACGAATCGCTTAGCGCAGGGTTCTTTAGATAATTAAAAAATAGATTATTTTTAACGGGGTCGGCATTGCGGTGGAGTTGAGTTAAACTACAGGTGTCGCGCAGGGCGATGGACTGCTGAGTCCACTGCTGCTTTCCGTACGGACTGTTTGCTTGGCGGAGAGCCAAATAGGAGCATGCTAATTTTAAACCATGATAATTTATTCATTTCTCTCATGTGATAATGAAGGTAATTTTACGCTACTGTTAAACTGTTTTTTTTGTTTGCTAAACAGGGTCAGGCGTGGGTACCCGTCCTCAGCCATCTCTGCTTGTACGTGCTTGCATCACGTACGTGGGGGGGAGGGGGGGGTGCACTACAGCCCCCTATCGTTTTCCGTCTTCTTAAGCCACTGTAACTTGTAGTGCGACAATCTCATAATGATCAAAACTAGAAGTGGTGATTTGTGTCGCGGCATCACTTTCCGACTATGCTAGTTTTTTTCTTCTAAGGTATGCTACCTGTTTTTTTGTTCAGAAAATGCAATGCATTTATATCCCATTTCAGATTGAAAAAAGCGTCATAATCAAGTGTCGTCATGAGTCGTGCTGTTTCTGCACTGTTTACTTTGCATGCCCGAGACTTAGATATTGTCGTGTAGGTATTTATTTACCCCACGCTTCCCCATGTGGCTTATTTGGTAAAGTTCGGCTTTGTGCCCATCGAAGCCAACTAGTTCCATCTCTGCATCTCGTATACTTATGAAACATCTATATACGTCATAAAAACTTTAACGGGAGGACATCCCAAATAATTTGTTGAGTCCTTGATTCGTAAGGATCTTCTGTAGTTTCGTTCTACTTACATGCTCATTTTATTCTATGCAACTTACATGCTCATTTTATTCTATGCTACTTACATGCTTATGTTACTTATATGCAGCCGAACAGCCGAGAACCGAACATATCATTTCATACTCTTCTGCTACCGATAGCACTGGAATGTTATTAATAAGCTCCTATGTAAGGATAATCATTATTCTGCGATCCAGTACAGGCGTTACCGTCATTGGGCGATACGTTGCTAGATTGCCTTTGACAATTGGTCTTTCGATTGTAGGCAGTCTACCATTTCTTCAATTGGCCACGATCTTTGTCGCCCAATATCTTGGATTCTCCTGGCTGTTGCTAGTATTGCCTCTAGGTCCGTTCCGTAGGATGAGAACATTTCTACAACTAATGGTGTAATTTAATTGACAAGGTTAGTTTGGCTTTTTAAAGCCCAACATCCTGTTCTTGGTTTGGCCTTGCATTCGCCAGCTTACTGGTGACTTGCAATAGTTGTTCCGTCACATTCGTAGTGCCTGCTCATTTTCGCTGTCTTCACGAAGACGTGCTTCCTAACCCGCTTTTGGTCATAATCTCAAAGCAAAAAGCTCGTTCATGTTTTGGACCGTGTATGGTCCAGTCGAGTATCCATGTTTTAATTTTAGCAGCATTCTTCACATTTTTTTCTACTTGGACGACCTGCATGGTGCCCGCCAACGTATCCTTTAGTTTCGAGATCTTCTCAGCGCTGATTAAGTCTCACACTAGCTTTAGCGACCGTTGAGCCATTCTACGTACGTTAACCGCTTGCTTTACCTCCCTGAGTCGATAGATTGGTACCGGCCAAACAAACGCTTTCCCTCGCGTTTTGTTGCCTAGCCCGTACCATTACTTTTTCAGGGCAGAGTTGCCTTTCTACTAACTCATCGGTTTTTTTTTATAGCCGTGTTAACCTTAGTCACGCTTTCGTTATCCTTGCACCGGTTGTCTATCGGTGTCCTGATTTTTAGGATGATAACATTCCCTTACGATTCTTGGCATGTCTGCTTCACTTTTCACTTTCTATCATCGTATGTGACTATCTGTTCTATTATGGCATGGCATTCGCTGCTGCACAAGAAGTTGTCGAGGTTTGCGCCTTCGATTGTAAACCGTCTCGCGACTGCTATGTCTAGGTTAGTCAACTTCAACTGTAGTACGAATTCCTTCGTAATAAAGGTACAGTCTTCCGCTAGTTTCTTCCAGTTAATTATATATTAAAATGTTTAGTATGCAGTTGCAAAGTTAGCATTCATATCTACGGATGCACGTCTCAAGTGTAGAGATAAGGAGACGGAAATCCGCTACTACTGCTTCTAGTGAGCAGGTTTTCGAGGTCACGGCCACGATCATCCGGACTACTCTTGCCGCATTCCATTCAGTTGGGAGGCTTGTAATCATCATAATTCCGACTTTTTCTTGGCTTTGGCATCTCTAACAGTCGTTCCGGTTACAGTCTCTTAAATAAACCCGTCCATCAGCACCTGACCATTTACGAGGTTTGTATATATATATATATTTTTTTTTTCCCCTAACAAAGCGTTATTTGTATCAGTGAGAGGTATGAAACCTTTTATGTAGACCGATGGCTTGGATTTCAGATGATGGCTTTCACTATGCAAATAGTTATGCCGCATGATCAGAAAACTCTTGCGCTTTGAGATTGTAGATAAAAGGCTCTCACGTCCTTTAAACTCTACGTATGGTGTGATGCTCTGGTCGACTATTCAGACACCACGATGCCCATTTTTCAGTGTGCAGGTATAATAGTACAGTAATACTAATAGACAAACAAGATACTGACATAACAATAAAAACGGAACGCTATACTGGTGTTGTTTTTAGTTTTGATATTGTTGTTGGCGCTTCTTCATGTTGTCACTTTTTGTTGGTATCAGCGTTGTTGTTGTTGATATCTTTGTTCGCCATTGCTATTATCGCATTGATCGTATCTGTTGAAATGTATAATTCGGGAGCCACAAAAAGATTCATCACCGCGCGTTTTCTGTAGGCGATGCGTAGATAAAATTCAGCTGAAGCAGGTAACCTTCGGGGAGGGGCCTTTCGTTGCCGCAGCTTCTAAGATAGTGGCGCTCCTTGCTGAGACACAATATCTGATAATACGGACAAAAATAGCTAATGTATTGTCCCTTAAAGGCAGCGTATAACGCACCTTAAGAAGAAGCATTTATTAAGATTATCTCGAAAAAGCTGTCGACAGCATCCCGTCCCGGCATCTTTTCTTCAGCTTTGATTAACATTCCCGCTGCGATCCGCAGGTTTTCATCATTTTGTCAACCTTAGATTTTGAAGCGTAGCAAACGGCTGTGACGGAGCACGGATACGCGGTTTGCTAAGAAATGTTCATTCAAGGAGGTAAGACGTGAAATAAACCCAACCAAGCTCTGATGTATTCCAATTTGCTACAAGTAGAGACAATTCAAGCAGTTTGTTTTGCTGAACACTAAAAGCTAGTACATGTGATACTCACATTGGGCTTGAGAAAGGATAAGAAAGTTTGCACTTCGCTAAATAGCAGCTGATCGAATGAAACTCCAACGTTGTGCAGATTGCAAATAATAATAAATATATATATATATATATATATATATATATAAATGTTAAAAAATAAAAGAGTAAGCAATATATATATATATATATATATATTTTTTTGAAATGAAAGTATGATATATATATTTTTTTCAAGTAAAAACTACGCCGTAAAATGTGTTCCGACCGTCCAAATGCCATTTCGGCACGAAACAAGCGTGCAATTCTGATGAAAGCGTCAAACTCTGCGCTCTCGGCAAAGGCAACTGTGGCGGCGGCGGCTGGTGCGCAAACGAACGTGCGAAATGTGCGAAATCTCCTCAGGAAGACACTTTGGCCCACGAGACAAAAACAAGAGAAAGCGACGATTGAATACTGAGCATCAGAAAGATACGATGCCATGGACCACTGTGCGGATGAAATAAGATCAACTCTGATGGACCGAGTTAATTTAACTACTCCACGATCTGCGCAAGGAAGAATGAATCTTGTCAAAACGGCACTTAGGTGGCGGTTCGGTGATGATCTGGGCCGATGTCGGGTATCATACAGAGTCGTCGATTGTGTTTTTAAACCTTCGTACTAATTCGACGCGCTATAGAGATATTCTAGAAGAGCAATCGGCTCATATTTAGCTGATGGGAGGGCCCGACTTCGTTTTTCAACACGATGACGCCGATTCACACCGCCAGGTTTATTGAAAGCTGTGACGTTAGGGACCTACGCCGGCCTGCAGTCTCACCTGATCTTAATGTCATTGAGAATTCGTGGGGCTGGTTTACCCGAAAGGTTTACGTTGACGAAAAACAATTTTCGAGCCAGGTAGAACTAAAAGAAGCAATTGTGAAGGCTTGGGGCGAGCTCTCGCAGGACGTCATCCGAAACTTGTTTAACACTATATCAAACCGCATTTTTGAGGTTATCCGACTTAACGGGAAGTCCACTAAGTATTATGTATAGTTGTTGCGTGCACTTGATGTGTCTGCCTTAGTTTCTGTCGAGCCGCGAAATGAGCTCAAACGTCCTTATTTCGCTCATTCTACTCGTTAAGACATGCAGACATTTTAGTGGCTGTATAATTTTCCGCGGTGTAGCTGTGCAGATTTTAAGACAAAATTTTAACTTACCACGATCGGATTATCTCTTGTGTACGTTACCTCCGGAACTGCATCTAAACAGAGAACCAGAAGAAAGATAATTTTCCGGGTCTTTGCCTATTTAGGTGTTTCCAAGCAATTTGTCTCAGAGCCCTTTTGAGGGCGTGGAATGAGCAAGCACAGAGTCCAGGGCCACTGAAGGGCATAATTTTTTCTAATGCGTTTCATACACACCCTGACACGTCCGAGCTTAAGAAATTGCTATCCAAAAATATAAATGCGCTTCAAATTAAACCACATTGTAGATATGTACATGTACGTAACCATGCCTCATAATCCGCTCCCAAAAGCAAACACTCCGACAGCTAGCAAAAATACAATTTAGTCGCGTTCCGGTGTTGGTACGTCTAGGGAATATGAAATATACTCATACAGCATCTTTGACTTGTTTATTGAGTGCTTTTCTTGTTAGCGTGCAGGTATGCATTGTCCTAATAAAACCAGTCACCCCTCTTTGGCACAAATGCTAAATAATAACGCTTAATTTAATTAGTGTGTAATCAGCAAGGTGTCAGATAAGCCAAGCACATGCTTCCCGTGTGGCATCGGTGCTCCGTTTGGTTACGGTTTAGTAATTTATAAAGGCGATATCTGCTATCTTGCATCATAACACACTGGTGAAAGATATGCTCATCTAAGGTTGAATGATGATCTCAAGTTTGTCGTGGCGTGATGCTATCGCGTGCGCCGCGCTACGGGAGAAGACACATAGGTGCGTGGGTTTGAGTCTCACCGTTGCACATTTGTATTTATCTTTCTCACGAAGCAATGCGAAAGCTGTCGTTGGACGTTAAATGTTGGCTGAGAGTCAGTCCGAAAAAGTTCAAGGTTGGATGCAAAAGATGCTCGGCATAATCGAATAATAGCGCATCAGTTTAACGTTTTCGAGACATTTGGGACAAATAAAAATATTTATCGAACTTCCTAACAAGCATAATTCTCATCTTCATCTATGGTACCTAGCATGACTGAAAGTTTACGCTTTTCCTGAGTTGCGAATTGTGATGTTTAAGGTGATATGGAGTCTATCTGTGCAGCCCCGAGGTTGTTCCAATGTTCAATATTCTATTACTCAATTCAATTCAAATGCATCTTTATTTTGTCAAAGGGGGCACATTGTTTACATTTTACAAACCGTTACCTAGATACATGCAATATTGCTACAATTACGCTTAATTAGCGATATTGAATTAATAATAATTAAAATAACTTAACTCACACGGATAGCATTTGCTGAATTTTCCTAAAATTTACGGCATTCTCATTTCTTATCAAATGCCGTCTGCTACCGTCCGATTTACTAGCTAGGCGAAAAATCTCCGAAACCGTTTTAGACCACCTTTGGCTATGGAACTCCCTATAACGGTCTACTGTAAATGGTTTGTCGGGACAACTTTGATACGCCCTATGGATTACCGCTTTATTTTAAAATGTATGCTAATCCATTAATATTTTTCGGCAACGGCTCTTCATAGCACAGCCTTTCCTCAGCACCTCCGTCTCTAATTATCGCCTGAAACACCAAAAATGTAGTCATTAGCATATATTTACTAACTTGCGCACAATCTGCATTTTGAAGCGATCTTGACCGAAAGCAAATGTCAGGCTTTCGATTAGCTAGGTATCACCAAGCGATAGACTCTTGGCGTTACTCCTTTTATATATATATATATATATATTTTTTTTTTTTTACGTTTTTCCGTAAGGCCTATGCCCGTGTACGGTTTTTTTTAATGTCATGGCTAATGTTTAATCCACTCCGGCATTTACCTTGTCTAAATTGGAAACCATGCAAACCAATTTACGAGTGGCCGGTCTGGGTCTCGAACCCAAGCTTTGCCACTAAGCCATCTTGCTCGGATATATATATATATATATATATATATATATATATATACATATTATATTATATATATATATATATATATATATATATGCATACGTATTTCTAGGCGAACTACCTTGGCGAAGGCCGGAAGGCACCAACGTATGTCGTCGAATGGGCGAATGATAAGTAACCCCTTTCTTTGTATTTCCTTTATGCGTTCCATCGTGCGTCGTTCGACCTGTATGTAACTTGCCAGCCCTGCTATTTTCGGTGCCATCAGCGCGACCGGCTGCGACGGCAGTACCGCCACCACCACCATATGTACAAGCGTATCATCTTAGCGCGATGGACTCGTTGTTTCGTTGTCCATTGTTTGGCTGCCGCCGACGCCGCCGCTCCGGCGCCCATACTTTCTGTCGTATCATCATCATCATCACCACCAGCATCGTCATAATCATCAGCCATCAGTCATCATTATCAATAGTCATCATTATCAATATCATCTTCGCCTGCCGATCCTCCCTAGAAATTCCTCAACGTATTCGCCGTCCCTATGGCGTCTCTCTCCATCTCACTTTCTCTCTCTCTCCCTTACTCTATCTCTCCTCACCTCTTTCTCTCTGCTTCTTGTTTGCTTCTTCGCCTTTGTCGGTTGTTTATCTTCATTCGGTTGTCTGGTATTGTTGTGATCAATGATGCTGCTGTTGTCTCTCTCGTCGTCGTCGGCGTTTGTTGTTGTTGCGTTATTGTTTGTTGTTGTTGTTGCTGTTGTTGTTGTTGTTGTTGTTGTTGTTGTTGTAGTCGTTGTTGTTGTTGCTGTTGTTGATGGTGGTGGTGATGCGGCTGCTGCTACTGCAGATGTCCACCGCCGCCGCACTGAGCTGAATTTCCAGGGAGCCCTGAATAGATCATCATCTTTGATGGTTCTTGCTCGCGTCGTCGTAGTTGTCGTCGTTATTGTCGTTGTTGTTGTGGTCATTTGTGTTGTTGTTGTTGTTGCTGTCAGTTGTTTCTGGATGACCTTGTTTGTCTTGCTAGTCCTACCTGCACTGCTGCTGTTGTTGCCGCCGCCGCTCATACCGTTGCTATCCGCTTCTGCAGATCGGTTGATGTGGGTTCCCTGGCCCTCTTCCTTCATTGTTTCTCCTTGGTCAATCTTCTCGTTCGGAAACGGCGGCGGCTTGTTTCTGAATTTGATGCTACCAATTACGTCAGACGGACTGGTTGGACAGTTAGACGTGGACAGTGGACAACGGCGAGCATAAGGAAGAAGATCACCAGTGGAAACGTAGCGCGCGTAGCTGTATTGAAACGCAGGTGAGCGAGCCAGCTAACAGGTAGAGACAGGAGAGGCAACACAACAACAACAACAACGACAATAACAACACGCCACCGAATCACCGATGCAGCCAATAAAAATTGAGCGGGCGGACCAATGCCGAGCGACCAGGCGTACTGACTGCCGAGTCTAACTGCGTAAACACTGCCTGGGTGACTCTATAGAAAGAAAGAAAAATATACATATTATAAAGCGAGCACAGCCGAGTGTACAAACGTATTGTAAATGATTACTAAATCCTCACAATATTTTTTATATATATATAGATATATACAAACGTATTGGTAAATGATTACTAAATCCTCACAATATTTTATATATGTATATGTATATATATAATATATATATATATATATATATATATATATATAGATATATATAATATATATATATATATATATAATATAGTACTTCATTCGATGTAATTAATCATTAACGGCAGAGACATTACAATTGGGTCCCTGTGTGCACCTTTACGGAAGGTCCAAATAGGGATCAGCCATCGCTGGAGCTCTGGAGGGTTCCCTGGGCCGAGACCGCATTGCCGCGTTGCACATGCATAGATAGGCGCTGTCTAAGGAAATCGCCCACTCGCCTTTATTTTCTGGATAGATTTAGTCGTTTTGCCGATCTTCTGTAGCAAACCCCGAGTGGACGAGCCCGGCCTGCCAAGGCTTTCAAAGGCAAGTGGGTAACCCCCGTACGTGTACCCGATGATGTTTTTTCATCGTGCCTGCCTAGCGAGAGCCGAAGCATAATCAGCCCGGGCCCGCGCCAGCACTGACCATTGAAGGGGCTAATGAGTCAGTACCTGTCGCGTTCCAAATCGGTAT
>QVRM01003963.1:0-266700 GCA_003439945.1 Dermanyssus gallinae
TTAATAAAGAACTACATTTTAGCGAATTCTCTTCTAAGCGACCATGGGCGTTTTCTGACCGGCCTTGCATATTCTTCAGATGGAGCACAATTTTCACGAACACGAACGTGTGCTTAGTTTCTGTCTAGGAGGACTGCTTGTCTCGCAACAGCACATTTTGTGCTCTATGTCGGACAAAAATAACCATTGTCACAAATTGTAGTAATTTCACTCTCACTCCGAAACAAGACGTCTTAGAGACCATGTTATATTGAAAAAAATATTACTTTAACGAGCTCTACAATTCTATGCATCGCTTTAAAAACCTTCCTGTCACACCCTGTATATGCATGGTCATTCATAACAATATGTACTTATTTCAAGGTTTGGTAGAACTCGGCGAGAAAATAATTTTTTGCAATGGAAGGAGGGGGCGGAAATGCCCTGCTTAAGAGAGACAGTGAAATTTATAAAATTGTTATTCTGACTTTTTTTCTCCTACATAGTTGTGCGAAATCTGCGTTTGCGGGAGAACAAGTCAACACATTATAAGGAACCGATTATACCGGCGTGTTCGGCGGAAAGACACTACTAGCGTGCGTAGCGAAAAGCGAATAACCATATTAATTAAAGCCATAAAAGGTCAATAGGTTGAGTTAACGCTTTTTCGAGAAAAATCGTAAACATTTTCCTTTACGACCAAAAATATAAGTCCAAAAGACCACTCTTACGCAATAGCAAATTTAATGCCCACAATTTTCGTACCAAAGTGATGGCTCTCCGTTACGTAGTTGTCAAGTAACTAAGCTTTTTTCGACAGCCAGAGTTGTTATGCTTTACGTTAAAGCTTTCACGTTCAGCACCGTAAAATTTTGCATCCCAAGCTAAGGACGGTGTTAATGACACGTTCGGTCGAGCGCTTCGATTATGCGGATTTCCCTGCATTCTAGAGCCCCTAGGCCTGGGGCCAAAGATGGTAAGCGCCCGGATAGGATGGCTCTTACCTCCTTTAGTAGGGGCAGGATGCTTGTCTGGGACGCTACAGTCACCGGCTCATTAGCAATTTTAACGGCCGGTGGTGGGGCGATCTCGGCAGGCCACGCTGATAATCTAGCCGAGACGAGGAAGCTCGTAAAGTACGTCTCAATAAGTTAGCCACATGAGTTTCAACCGCTAGCATTCGAAACCCTGGTCCTCCCAGGCAACGCCACTTGCAAATTCCTCCACTAGGTCAGTGAGCAGCTGAACCTCACAACCGGAGACAAGAGATCTGCGGCTTTCTTAAGACAGCGCCTCGACTTCGACGTCTAACGCGGGAACGCGGCGTCCCTCCGGGGCACGCTGCAGAAGTGGTTCCAACCATGGTATACGGCTATATAGGTTCGAGGGCTGTGACTCGTCGTCAATGTTACAGGCAGTCCTTATGTGTTGACCCAGACCTCTCCGTGTAAGCAAGAGCCCTCGACTTGGGCAAGGGGCCCGTTGGGATCCGACTGCCCGGGCCGCGGGGTGGCAAGCCCGCAGTAAGGCGTGGTCTGTCATTACAAGGCGAGACTTTTAACTTGCCCACCACGGAAAGCAGTCCCATCAGAGGGCGCAACGCTTCCTCTAGAGACCTCATTGCAGCAGATACTTCTGGTCTGGTTCCTTGTAGAAGGTCCGCCAACCACGAGAGCGACGAACCGGTGTCGGCCTTTTGACGGGCCTTACTCGTTCTCCTCTAGAAGCCACGGATCCTGCTCATTGACGACCTGTAGCCGCGCTTCTTCTTCTGAAGCTTCGGTATAGGTTTCGACTTGGGCGGATGCCGCGGGACAACGCACAGCTTCACCGATGACCGTCTCAGGGTAATCTGCTCTTACTTGCTGGAGCATGCGACCCTCCAGCATAATTCTGCTTTTCTTATGCAAGTAAGCCAGCCGCAAGCATAGGGTGAATGCCGCCCGGTGAGGTCCTTGGTAATTCACGCACTTTGGAACGTTACGACAGGAATCGGCAGTATGGTCCGGGCCTCTACTATTTTTGCCGAGCTTTTGCCCAGACACTTGTCAGCCAGGTTTCAAGCAGTTAAAGCAGATTCTTGCTTGGCCCGGCTCCAGGATAACTGGGTGAGATCTGTGGCCGAAAAAGACGGACACCGGGGGTTGGCGAGAAAATATAAGGATTAGTTGGTGAAGACATGTACGAGTTGGAAGACGGTAGCAGATGGCACAGGAACCGGTTGACGCGTGCCCCCCAACCACAGGTAGCACGAGCAGCGCAGAGGCCAGGCTATCTACAATGCCCGGATCAAGGTGCACAGCAGAAACCTGAAGAAGCAAGACGAGGTGCGTCAGAAGAACAACACGAAAACAACAGCGCACCGTGTGAAGGACGTCCACGGCGAATGAGACGCGCACCGAGCCGGCTACGGGAGTTCGTGGGTGAAGATGGCTTAGGTTAAAACGGCCTCGACTGGCACAAGCCGGGCGCTGGGCCTCCGTTGTTCATAAACTATCCGAAACGCAGGACGTACTAATGAGAGGAGAAAAAGTAGTTCTGCCGCTGCAACTTCGAAAGCAAGCGTTCCAGATGGCCCACGATGATCAACTGCGAAACACGTTCTGGTGGCCGGGAATGGACAAAATGGTAGCGTTACGAGAGTGCCGGTTGTGCGCATTACATGACAAGACAGCGGTGGTTACCACAGCTCCCGTGAGGACGACGGCCTGGCCAGCCCAGCCCTGGACGAGGCTAGCAGTCGACATCCGAGGCCCGGACAGCTCATTCACACATCAGAACACTTTTAGTAGGCAATCTGCAGGACACCAATCGTTCGACACTGTATGTATCTCCCTCTTCCAGTTCGGCCATCGCCGCAGTTTCACCCCTGGCAAGCTGATAACTTGGTGTTAAGTGGTGGCACACGTTTCACTTGCAGCAGTCATTATATCCTTTGTGACAGTGTAACACCATGTTAACCGAATTAGTTGGAGATTATTTTAAATCAAAAACAATTCAATTTCGACGCGAAGGCGAAACATTGGCTGAAAACGGCGAACTCTATCTGGGTTTAAGAACTAGATAATTTGTAATCAACTTCTCCTATGTAGGAGATCTTTAAGCACACTGAAGAAAGAATTTGGAAAGAACTACAAGCCTTTCACAGTATCCAAGAACGCACATAAAAACCACTGGAGTTTTTCTTGAATCCTTGTCCGTCAGTCTTTTGAATTTGATAACCTCACCCACAGCTTCTTACGGTGTCGAGCCCGGTGGCGTCGTGCATTCGCCTGCGCCTCGCGACCGAAGGAGACACATAGGTGCACGTATTCGATCCCCACCGTTGCACGTGTGTACGTATGGGAACTGTTTCACGAAGCAATGCGAAAGCATAGCCGTGGACGCAAAATGTTGACTTAGGGTCTGCCCGGAAGAGTGTTGTTCGTATGATAATTCATTTATTCGTTCGTTTTCGGCAAGCTAAGTTAGGTAAAACTATCCCTAGAACGTCAGAGTCACCCTGAAAAAGCTTCCTACGGAATCCAGGTAATATGACCTCATCTCTCGAAGTTGATTTAAGGGCGTTCGGTTAAATCACGGCCGGTTTCCTGAAGAGAGTGCTAACACTCCACCGCACTAGCCTCAACAGATTTGGTGTAATGCCCGGTATTTGTGGAGCACCTACAAAGAATACACGCTCTACCGAAAACGGTGGTTTTTGACGAAAATGTTCCCAATGAGATAATAGGACATTGGCACGCTGTTCTATTAAACCCAGGACATGACGTCTAGTTTATGGAAGCGCTGCAGCTATTAAAACAGACGTTTACATCATACGTAGCGTTTACATCTCTACACGGAGTCTGTGTACGGAAGAAGTTCCACTGCAATACTTTTGGAGTGTTTGTGCAAACTTTGCGCGCGACATTGTTCTTTATATCATCTGCAAGGATGCGATAGATGAGTTGTCCTGACTTGGGGAAGTAGTGATAAGCTTCCACATATGTGAATGTGTGTTTTCTTTCTACGCACAGTATGTAAACCATGTAAACCATCCATTGATTATGAAGACTACAGAGTATAATCAATACTTTCGGGGCATTTGTAGCGCATTTGTAGACGACGTCAGCACCGTATGTAAGGGTAAAGGGCGGACCATCTGCAGGACAAACGAACAGGCAGTCTGCGATTCGATTGGCATGCTGCAACACTTTGGAGGGCCTAGCGCAAATATGCGTTGCTCGTTTCTGTATGGGAAACAGGCATATTTTTGTATCCAACTTTAACGAGTCAACCGCTGCCCTAAATATGCATGAGTATCTAACGCGTTATGTGTTTCGCGCGCTAAAGTTCTTAACTTCACATGGCTCATCAGCTGTTCGAAACTTCTTTTCACCGCCTAAATTTGTTTAAGGTTGCTGTTATGGCTTTAAGAGAACGTGGAATCAAAATAGCATCATGGATACTTGCCTCTTCAATGCGTAACGGCACTCTCGCTCCTGTTCTAGATTTGGGCCACTCATCCGTAGCCGAACTACACGTTAAGCCTGTCTGTTGTCTGAGTACAATTTATTTAGGACAAAATTTGCTCTCTCGTCCAGATATGGTAGCAATAATGATAGTGAACAATTTTAATTCAAGTTAAAAAATTCAAATTTAAGCGATGGCGTGCATATACCGTGCGAAGTACCCACCACTACCATTTGTGGGTTTGATCTTGAAGTCTCGAACAGATCGCTGAAAGACAGAAAGCAATTTCTGACCGCGACCGACCTATGTCCAGCGTTGTACCGTTTATTGTAACTATGTTGTTACCACGCTAAGCTAAACCGGACAAAAATGCGTACATGACAAATTATTACATACAAATTATTGGATATAGCTTGAGCCACGTTGTTAAAATTTGAATTCAATTTCGCACGACTAATAACGTGCGTGAAATCCTTTATCCCCTCGTACTTTAGCTGGTAATACCCTAGCAGTTACAAGCCAAACAGGAATCGATGAAACGTTGAACAGATTTAACTGCATCCCAAGTATGGAATGACCAAGTAAATGTAAGAAGACACGTCGTTTATTCTTTAATCAGTTGCGGTGCTACTACAGCTGGCCGTTGTTATCGCTGCCGTATGCTTGTGTTGTTAATCTAAAAAATCATATCAGCAGTAAGAACGTACGCTCGCATTGCTCGCATTTTTCCTGATGTTGCCTACAATTCTTAATATTACACACGCGCACGTATATATATATATATGTATATATATATATATATATATATATATATATATATATATATATATATATATATATATATATATACATATATATATATGCGATCCACATTCCGCAGTCTCAAAACCGAGCATCAAATGCAAACATGTCGACGACAAGCCACAAACGAATAAAAACAAACGGAGTTTTAAAACCACCTATCCAAATCGTAGTCTAGATTCATTGCATTCATGCAAGGAAAATTATGTGTGTAGCTGTATAATTGTCATTGCAATAAAATGTGCATGTGTGTGTACATATAATGTCCTGTTTCTATTACAAATACAATATTTGATCTGAAGCTTACTGTTATTGAAATCACGTGTTTACTCTTGTATTTCTATAGTTGTCATTGGTTTGTTACACGTTACTGTTACTGTGTTTTGTTGTTTTTGTGAATAATTGTCATTGGAAGTTATGTTGCTAGCGTTACCTTCGCCTGCTGTTGTTCTTTTTGTATTTGCATATATATATATATATATATATATATATATATATATATATCAATTGCTACTCGCGGTTGGTTGTTGCCTTTTTGTCGATACTGTTTTGAATAGCATTGATGCATTTATTGGGCATCGCTATTTTGGCTACTGCTCGCAGCTATTACCGTTGACCCTCTTATGTATTGTCTTGCCGTTGTGTTTTACCTTTACGGTCAAACAACCGTCGTAAGGTCGTTCTTTGTATGTAGGTATACGTTTATCATGTACATGTATGTATCTTTTGTTACGGCGCTTTTTATAGCGATTTCTTTCTGCTAGCAATGTCAGTCGTAGTCACCATTAGTGCTATCGTTATTATGATTATTATCACTAGTATAAGCTTACCAATAATTCCTACACGAGTTATCCACTTAATCCTCACTACAATCCTGTTTCGTTTGTATTTTCGTCAATCGAAACCATACTGTCCATTCACTTTAAGGCAGCCCGGTTGAGTTCAAGAGTCCAAGAGTGCTTAGGGCATCCTGTCACGCCGTATATCTGCGTGTGCGTCGACCGTAAGTCGTAGAAGCATATCCCAGACCTCAAGAAGCAGCAACTGTTCACTGAGCTGTCCCTTTTTGTCTGTTACCGGTGGTCGCTGTACTGCTGGTGCCAGGCAAGTGATCCACTATCTGAACTAAGGTGAACAATGAAGAATACTCCACACACTATCCCAAATCGATTGCCCTATCGACCCCAACGCCGCCGTATATACCCCTTTCCAGGTTTAAACCGTGACCTTTTCGCCCACAGGCTAAAAACAACAATATTACTCAGCTAAATCAGTCGGGGCACTTAGATATCACACCGTACTTCACAACATAATGGATTAATCTCTTTGATAATGCACCTTGAGACAACCGCACCGGAAATGTCATACGATTTTCGTACTGGTCGACCCAGTTCTGATCCTTCCGACTGTCTTCGTTCAGCTTTTGCTATTCCTTCTTCTCCTCACCCCGTAGTGCTTCTTACATAGCCTAAAAACTGCTATAAATTGTTCGCCCTACCTTCGAATTCGACACACATAGGTCCTTTCTACGGCCTTTTTTAAATGTTGTATCTATGTATATATAATATTTTGCTATCGTTAGCATAGTGTGCATATATTAGCTAAAGCATACTAGTGGGTTAAGACACCATATAGTGGCTTGATCCGCCACCGTGACTTGCTCATTTTTCCGTCGATACGGACAATAAGCCTTAACGATTCGCCGTGGTATTAGTATTCTTACTACGTAACAAGATCTTCATTATTCATCGTGCACCACTTAGAATCATGCAATCACACAACCTCCGAGTAGTTTTTCTCTCATGCTGCTTTCTCAGTCTATTTGTCTGTTCCGTACACAAACTCAATATATGCTAACTTGGGCCGGATGCTGTCTATACATCTAGTATTTCTTATATGGCGTAAAGTTTTCACTATTTGCCCAGCAGGACGTATGATAAGATCATAAGTCAGCAACTACGTCCAAGATTGGAAAAAAGACGCCATTTTTCGAACTGCCAACAATTCGAGGGCCAAATGCAAGAATGCAGACAGCCGACATCCTGCAAAGCATTCGCCGACGCTAAACCAGAACCAATTGTTTACGCCTACGTAGAAGCTGTTTATTTCACTAGAGTTACTAAAGCGGGGCGGCTTCACGAAATATACCTTCACGTCATACAAAATCGCTGGCAGAATACCTACTGGGTTAGTAACCTGACCTATCCGACGTAGGAACACGACACAGATGCTGGTCGGACTATCGCCGCTCCCTCATGTAGGGCCTACGGGCCCTTTATTTCACCAAAGTGCATCAACGAGACTTTCGGACGACGCAGCCCAAATAAACTTGCTGCAGGTGCTAGGTGGCGGTAGTACCCGTAATGAAGTCCGAGGCTGTGCGATAAAAAAAGAGGCCGTGTAATAAGGAAAACGCCACTCGGTCGCATACAATAGCTTCGGTCAGGTGCGAATTGACCAAGCCGAGTGCTGTTTCGAGTGGCCCACGTAGCCTGCATCTTCGTTCGGCGTGGCTGGGCTACGATGCGCAGGGCCCGTCTCGTCGTCAGCCTGCCTGCCCCGATTGCCACCAACATCAACTACATGGCATATCACTCTCTCCTTCTCTCGACGTATTTTCAGTTTTTGTCTTTTTAAGGTGCTACTACTCTACCCGATCGATCACTGTATCACGGGAGTTGAGTACGCGGGGATGAGCACCGCTTTACTGCATAGCCTCGCCCATTCGAATCGCGAATCCCGGTTGAGCGGAGCCGGGACCAGCACGAATTGGTTTCGCTGTAAACCACACACATACATTCAAACAAAAGGACACGAAGGTGCGACAACAAAGACAAGGACGCAACGAAATCGACAGTGTTATTAGCCATCGCCAAACACTGGGTTTGAGAATTATATTCCAATAGTGCTAGCCAACTCGCACGGCTGTTATCGGACCCATCATAGGACATAAGTATTGACATAACTCGGTAGATAGTTTAAGAGCGCATCAAATCAGCGATGTTAAGGTTTACTACACAAGGACGCACCACAAGGATATATATATATATATATATATATATATATATATATATATATATATATTTATATATGTATATAGAATGTCCTACAATACTAACCAATGAGCGCAACGTGACCTCTTCAAGCCATATTCTTCTACCTTACAGCCTCCTTGATTCGGTTCACCTCCGTCTGGTACCTTTTACGATCACGCATTGCTGACTCTTTTGCTTCCTTCAGCGCCGTTTCAAGGGCCTTGGCGCGTTCCATCGTTGCACGAAGGCGATTCTCGAGCTTCGGCAGTTCACAGCGAAGGTCCGCATTATCCCGGGCAAGCTGAAGTAATGACAGAGACAATGTTATAAATATATATATATATATATATATATATATATAGTACTCCCACCACGATGTACGACAGAAGGAATGCCGTGCCCGCTCAGCACGCATTTACCCCAACCTTACCCGCTACCACGCACCAATTAGAGTCACCACGTTAGCCCGTCACAAAGTTCCTTACCCTACAATTCTGCACTACGTCTCAACACATAGCACACTTTTCGAGATAGAAACGAGAGCCTACATCAAAAATATAGCCCAACAGTCCGAAACGGCCCAATCTACGTAACAGTCCATAGATGTTGCTTTAAATTTGTTATATAAAGCATAGGGCATGCATACTGTCAGGCAAACTTCAAGGGGGAAAAGTTAAGTTCGACGCTACAAAGCGTGCGCAGACGCAAGCTTGCATGAAAAGACATAAGTACTCCTGCTTGTGAGAGGGCATTTAAAGAAAGGAAACAGCTTCGCGACGCAAGTACCTCGAGCTCATGGTGGCAGCCAGCACAACTCACCTGCTTGAGAACTTTCGTTAGCTGATCGAGGTTGTTTTCGAGGAAGGCGATTTTTTGCTTTTGAGCAGGAGAACCTCCGGCGTCTTGTTCGCCATCGGAAGCCTCTATAACGTTCGACTCCTTGACGCGGCTTTGTAGATCCTGAAACCCGAACGCCGCATATGTTTTTGTTAATGAATTTGGATTAAATATAACACCCGCTCACGCTGATTACTTCTTTAACTCTAACTAAAGGTCTACACTACATACAAACCCGTGTGAGATGGTCTTTCTCTAAATTTTGGAAAGCTTTCTTAACAGCGCCAGTGACCGAATGTACGTTAGCATGTAGCACTCCATACACAGTGGTACAACGGACTTAAATCTGGGTAGTTCGGCGGTCATATGTTCTTGCCCTAAAACATGCTCATATGCTCAGACAGCGACGCTAACACTAAACGGCTGATATGAGCTAGAGCGCCATCTTCCGCAACGCGTATGGAATCCCCTTAGGCACTTCATGTATCCACGGTTTCACGACAGTTTGCAGAGCACGCAACTTTATTTGCAATGGCGGCGTAGTGTCTCCTTCACTAACACTACATTTAGAACGTAAACACTGGCCTGGCGTTTGCTTTTTCCACAATGTGAACATCACCTGGATCGTGGGAAGCCGGCAGTCATTCCTGCGATTTGATTTTGAAACTTGATTTTTACATTTATGGTGAATATTTTCTCGCCAGAGAAAAATGAAGACGGCCTACTGCTTCGTGCTCAAGAGATGAGACGCACAATGCGAGCGGGAAGCCACATGAAAGCAGACTTCCCGGCGAGAGGACCATCTGGATTCGCTGCTGCCTTTCGCAGCGGTGAGTCCCCCCTGCTTTGGAGTGGGCCGAGCCACTTTCGGGGGATGAGTATATTCTGGGGTGTAACGCGGAGTCGCGAGGTAATCGCGTCTTATCGTCGGGTAGGAGTAGTGTGGTCTCCCCTTGCCGAATCTCGATAGAGGGGAGGGAGGGAGATCTGCTGGCCTGTCAATTCGGGCCGGCGGGCACGCCTGCCATATGCCAACGCGTAACCTCCGTTGGCGGCGGGAGTGTAAGTATCTCTCTCTTTTGCTATATATATATATATATATATATATCCGTTTGCATTTTAAGATAGCTTATAACCTATTTGAGTTTTTGATCATGACACAAAGTCCACACTATACCGTAGTCCTTTTAGAAGGTGATTCGAGCCCAGTTGAATCAGCTATATATATATATATATATACAGGTAGTTCAATAAGTTCTTAGAATGAAAACCAAGAATTTTCCAAATCATGTTTTTAAATTTATCTTATTCGATATACTCCCCGAGATGCTCAATACACTTTTCCCACCAAGATTCAGATTCAGATTCAGAACGTGGTTTATTTGCGAAACTGCATTACAAATACTTAAATTTTCGAAAAAAAAAATACATTTCATAAAATAGAGTGATTTACACAGTCACATGGTTATATATACAGGTGTGTACACAGTAAACGGTGATCAGTTCATCGGTGTGATTCAACATTGTAGCAAGGAAATACGCTCGTCACAATAGTATTGCCGACCCTTTGTATGGTGGCTCCTATAACTCATGAATCAATATCCATCTCCACAGCTCTTCACTTCACAACGCCTGCTAATACCCTCACCGATCTGTTATACCAGAGCCGGTAGCAAGATACTTTTTCACTTCCCGCACAAATATACTCACAGAGGAGAGAGATCGTATGCGCCCTGGTAGAGCGCTCCAAACATGCGGCAGCCGACACAATAGGGAATGAGACCTAAGTTTCTTTTTGGTCCGCGGTATCACAAATACTGTCGCTCTACGCAGTTGCCTTCTCCGCCTAGGTACCAAGGGAAATACTATATCCTCCGGTAGTAAACCACGAGAGGTTTTGTAGGCAAGCGTGGCCACTTTAAGAAAATATATTTTTGGGACTGGTAAAAGGTCATAAGCAGCGAACAGATCACTAACTGACTCGTAGCGCCGTCTAGAGAAGATGGCGCGAAGTGCATCATTTTGAATCACCTGGGCCCTTCGAAGAATGCCTCTGTACCCACCACCCCACAAGAGAACACCATAACATAAAATAGATAAAAACAGGGCCTTGTAGACCGTTAAAAGTCCCTCAACGGGAACCCCCACCTGCCTTAATCTTCGCAAAGTTGCAATAACTGCATAACACTTTAGTATCAATTGATCTATGTGAGAATGCCAAGATAAATGTTCATGCAATACCAAACCGAGACACCTCACCGCCTGGGAACGATGTACCGTATTAGCACCCAGTTGAAAACTATCGGGCAATTGAAGCAGCCTTCTAGCGGGTCGAAATACTAAGATATTGGTTTTGCTTGTATTTACAACCAACCCGTACTCATTGAAAACTTTAACAACTTTTCCAAGTAACTCAAGGGAAGCGCTAATACCACTAGAAACGCTGCCCGGGTCGAGCCGAAACAAGATTGTCGTGTCATCAGCAAAAGCTATCGCCTTTCCCAGGTTATCGTGCTTGATTTTCAAGAGTATGAAGTTCAGTAATATAAAAAACATAAAGGGACCAAGTACCGAGCCCTGTGGAGTACCCAAGCCAACAAGCTGCCAAATAGATTGAACAGGCCCAACCTTTACAGATTGAGATCTATCATCAAGATAGGATCTAAACCAGCTAACTGTAGAGGCCGTGCAGCCCAAGTGGGTCAACATCTGGGTAATCAATCCATAGTCAAGGCAATTGAAAGCAGACGCCACGTCTAAAAACACGCCCAAACAAGGCTGGTCCATTTCGACCGAGTCAACCACATGCTGCCACAGATGTGCTAGGGCTAAGTCTGTCGATCGGTTTTTACGAAAGCCAAATTGGTCTGATGAAAGGAAGTTAATGTCCTTTAAATAACGAGTTAGGCTCAGTAACACTAACTTTTCAAATATCTTTGAAATATAGTCAACAACTGAGATAGGACGGTAGCTGGACGCAAGACACCTATCCCCTTTACCCTTGTATAATGGGATTACGTTGGTAGATCGCAGACATCTAGGAAAGTAGCCGCGTTGAAAAGATAGATTAATTATTCTTGCCAAAGGAGCTGCAATAACGAAAGAAGCTATTTTTAACAATTTAGCCGGAACACCTATGATTCCACAAGCCCAGCTAGCATTCAAGTTCCTTATCACACTCTCGACATCAGAGGCCTGTACCCGAGGCAACGAAAATGATTTGGTCTCCTTTGGCCATACTTCGTCAAGGCGGTGCCCATCAGTACACGGATTTAACAAGTTTATAGTTTTATATCCAACCGTAGCGAAATGTAGGTTTAGTTCGTCGGCGATCGACTTTGGTTCACTAATCGTCTGACCCGTGCTGGAAGTTAAGACTGATGGAAGCTCTGCCTTAGAAAGCTCTCTACCGCAGGCTTTGTTAATATATTTCCACAAACGCCGCGAGTCCGATTTAATGTCATTAAACCGATTTTTATAGAAAGCCTCTCTGGCTAGGCAAATAGCGCGTAAATACCGCTTTCGAGCGCATGAGTACGCTGTTTTTGTCTCAGGCGTCAAGTGCTTGCGATACCTTCGATAAAGCTTGTTCACCGTGTGCCTCAACCGACAAAGCCCCGGGGAAAAAGAGAATGCGTGGCTGTCTCGAGAAGAACCAGGACTGTCCAAACTAATTTTTGGAAATGCTTTGTCATAAATCTTGCTCACGGTAGCCCGAAACGCTTCGAAAGCTGAATCTACATCTAAAGCTTCATAGACGTTGATCCAGGAGGCCCGCCGTACCAAGTCAAGAAATACATCAATACTGCTCTGATCATGCCGCCTATGCAAAATGGTAGTATGTCCCTTCCAGGTACAACCGAAACGGGTTGTCCGTTGTTGATAGAGATAATGATTGGATAGTGATCTGAAAATAATGGGGTCTCTAACACAGCTGCCTCGATAGAACTAAAAACAGAACAATTAGCTATAGCGATATGATCTATACAGGTTGCTGAGCTGGGACGGGTTACCCTATCTATTGTGTGAACAAACCCCCTCGCCATAAAAAAAGATAGATATTTCATAGCAGGAGGGTCAGCTAAAATATTGATATTCGAGTTCCCCATTAGCATGCAAGGCAGGTTGCTACTTCGCGGCAATAAAGCTTCAAGGGTATCCAGCAGCACGTCACTGTGACTAACACGACATGAGTAAAAAGCTATTATAAACCCCTCAAACCCTCGATCGTTTTTTACATGAATACGAACAGCCTACAGCTTTCTTTATAAGAGACTTCTTGGGTTTATTCGTCGAGCGCGAACGATCTGTAGCCTCAGGCTCGGGAACCGGTTTGGCAGTGTTCTTCGGAATAGCTGTGGCACCGGGTAAGTTCACCCGTACCTCGGATCCCGAAGCCGAGTCGACCACTACTGATCTCACCACTGCCGCATATGATCGGCGAGAAGTTTGAGCCAAGTTGGAATCATCTTGCGGACTTTCTGTAACAGGACCCGTTGCCTCCAGTGGCACCGATTCGACCACCTTGACTGAGACGGCCGTTGGAGATTCCGCAGCCACTTGATGTACTAATCTAGATTCCATCCACACTTTGCGTTTCTCGATCTCGCAGGCACGCACTGGACACGCCGATGAGAGGGACGAGTGCGGTCCTTTACAATGAACGCACTTAGCTTCATTCTTACAGTTAACGGCAAGATGCCCTTTCTGCCCACAGTGCCGACAGGCAGGTTCATTCCGACAGTTAGCCACCATATGCCCAAACCTCAGACAGCGGTAGCAAGAGAGTGGGTACCAGCTGACATCACTACCTTGTACGAGCGGAAAGCCAAAAAGACCTCAGCTGGTGGTAATTTATTAAACTGAAGAAGCACTCCGTCCGTGGGAATGCTAGAAAGTACATCACCAGTTTTTCGCTTGATTATCTCCCTTTTGGCTGAGACAACGCCAGCGCCTTGGAAAGCTTCTAGAATGTCCTCGTCGCCAAATCCGCGATCGACACCATTAATTTTTGCCCAGTAGCTGGCCAAATCGTGACACTTGGCCGTAACTTAAATGCCCAAGATTGAGTCAATCTTTACTGCCTCCTTTGCTTCATCTGCAGTATTAAACCACAAGTTGATAAAACCAGCCTTGGATTTAGGTTTGGCTGAGGGAAATAACCTGGCCAATTCGCTACAGAGGGGCAATAGTTTCTCCGTAAAAGGTACCTCCGAAGTAGTCGGCTCCCCATTTACCAAGCTCTCCGACCGGCGTGCAATTACAACTCGAAAAAGTCCCTTAGAACGCTTAATTACGCCCTCCCGTATAGCCTGAATTTGTCATCGTACCTTGTCTATACGCTTAGCTGCGTGTTTATTGACAACCAGATTCCAGCCATTCGAATTATGTGATTGGTCAGCAACGTTTGGGCCACTTGAAGCCCCTCCAGTCGGCGGACCCGATCCGCCTACACCTGTCACCGTGCAATTCGTGGTGCAGTCTGTTGTCTCCATTGTAGTAGGTGCCGGAGCTAGCGCCGATTCAACAGCCTTGAACGTCGCGTTGCATGTGCCAGCCTCGTTCATGGCGGCCGCTGTGGATGATGCCGCTATAATCTCCTTGGATGCCACGTCTGCGACAGGTGCAGAATCATCATTTTCGTCACGAATAGTTACCGCACGTTTACTACTCTTCACCCGTTGGTTTGCACCAGCCTTCAGCCTTGTGGAGAGGGCTGCTTTCATTCTTTGCTCCATTAAAGTTTTGTTGATCACCATGTCTTAGCCACACTACAAACCGACGTGGCGACGCACGACGAATGCTACGTGCATTCACACTTCGCACGTAGCCAATCTACCACCGCACGTTACAAACGATGCTGGTAAGGCGCAGCTTCACACAGCTGTCTCACGAGTAAGAGTCACGCTCAAACAAGCAGGACCGAACAGCACCAATTTGGCAACGCGTGTCGATACAGCCAAGTCCAACAATATAGCCAGTCCAGAGTTACACCAACCCCAAAATGGCACAAACGATCGAAACGAAATGTCACAGGACACACACATCGGGGGCACAGAAGTTCTATTTAAGTACTACTAAGTACTACTAAATACTAAGATTTCAGAGCTTTTATACCTCTTAAGTAGAATTCCGCGTCTTTAGACTGAAAATAGGCATTGACAGCAGCCTTAACCTCTTCATTGCTGGAAAAACGCTTTCCACCGAGACTATTCTTCAAATGTCCGAAGAGGAAATAATCAGAGGGGGCCAGGTCTGGAGAATAGGAAGGTTGTTCAATAAGTTCGAACCTCAGTTGGGCCAGTTTTGCCGATGCTTGCCGGGACTTGTGTGCAGGAGCATTGTCCTGGTGAAACAGGACAACCTTCTTCTGCAAAGCGGGCCGTTTCACGATGAGTTCTTGCTAAAGGCAGTCTAACAGTCTTGCCTAATATTCTCCTGTGATCGTTTTACCGCTCTCAAGGTAGTCGACCAGCATTATTCAACGTTGGTCTTAAAAAACTGTAGCCATCACCTTTCCGGTCAATGCCGTTGTCCGCACCCTCTTCGGAGGTCCTTCATCAGGTGCACACCATTGGCAAGATGCTTCTTGGGTCTCGGGAGTGTAGTGATGGACCCAGCTTTCATCGACGGTCATGAATCTGCGCCAAAAATCCGACGGATTGTTCGACATCTTGGCCAAATTTCGCTGTGAAGCGAAAACAGGCGCGTTTTTTTTGGCCTTGGTGGAGCAAATGTGGCAGCCATTTTTCTCTGAGCTCTTTCATCTTCAAGTTTTCGTGCAGGATGAAATGCACACTACCCAAAGTGATCCCCAAGGCCTCCGCTATCTCCCTAATGTTCACTCGCTTATCTGTGGCAACGATTTTCCGCACCTTTTCCACGTTTTCCTAATTAGTTGCCGTTTTTGGGCGTTTTGAACGTAGTTCATCCCGGTGCTCCTGCGACCTCTTTTTAACTCATTAATCCAGTTGGAAACAGTGGCAAAACATGGCGCAGAGTCACCGTACACTTCGTCTAACTCAGTTTTCACTTGGGTCGCATTCCAACCTTTGAAATAAAATGCTTGATAACCACTCGAAACTCTTTTTTCTCAATTTTTCAAAATCACGCCGATACGTTGCACGGGTAAAGCGATCAAACGAAATCGCAACGGCCAATCACCATAATATTTTGACTGCTGGCAGTCGAAAAGTTGCAGTTCCTAATAGCGGTGGAAGCGCGCCAAAATTCGAATTCTAAAAAGCTCATTCTAAGAACTTATTGAACTACCTGTATATATACATATATATGCCCCACTTGGCGCCCTCTTGGACAACATAACGACCCAAATCAGGCGGGGGGGGACCAGGTCTTCGTGTCGGTCGTGGCCTTGTTTCCCCCCATCAATGTCAATGTGACCAACCCGTTGGCAATTTGGCCCATCACAGGTTAACGTGTATCATGAGTGCCGGACGGCGGGCCAGGCATGCCGCGCTTCGGTTATGCGGATTCCCCTGCATTCTAGGTCCTTCAAGACAACGTCACTCGCAAACTCCTCCACTAGGTCATTGAGCAGCTGAGCCTCGCGACGGAAGACAAGAGATCAGTGGCTTTCTTCACACAGCGCCTCGACTTCGAGGTCCAACGCGGGAAAGCGGCGTCCCTCCGGAACAGGCTGCTGAAGTGGTTCCAACCCACTCTCTACAAGATAAAGCAATATTTCCAGTGCACACGTTCTCGGGAGACAATTGTCGCTCCATTTGCATTCCTAATAAAATTTAACACTATACATACAATATAAATATCTTCTTTATTTAAAAAGAGGTCAAACAAGGGGAATGACTTGCTCGCATTCGCGGGCTAGGCAAGCTGTTCGCCAAACAAATGAGTGATTAACGACTGCCACACTAGCAATCTCAGACTGTTGAATGGAACCGTGATGCCGCAGTCAATTTGGTACATGGTAGTACCTATAAACCTGATCATTGCGTATGAGATCTTTATGAACGCGGTAGTCAACACGACGCTGGTACTCCGCGACACTTGGGAGTGCGTAGAAGGGTGCTCACAGGTGAGCGAAGTATGACAATTTTGGCACCACGAAGGCTTCATAAAGGCGCAGGTATTTCGTGGCACCTTGTGATGAGAACACCCTCAGAATAAAATTGCTCAGTCGAGAGGCAGCTTTTGCAAAATCGGCAATGTGCGCCCGAAACTTCATATCCCTATCAAAGGTAACTCCTAGGTTCTTGTAGGATATTACCTCAGGTATAGGGAAATCTTTTAGCTGACACTTAAAGTTGTCGGGAGCTGTCTTCAAGACCGCGCACTTTGAAACTGAGATTACCATATAATTTAGCTCACACCTGGTGGCAATATTAATGGCTGCATGAATATTTAGGCGATCCTCGTATCCTCTAATCTGCGCATATTACACAGAAAACAAATTTGCCCACTAAACCTAACCTTATCCCCTCCTTCGCCACTCCTTGGCACCTATGTGAATGCACCTATAGGGTTCGGCGCAGTTATACGCGTTTGCGCCGTGCGACGCGTTATATAATTTTCCGGACCTGACTAAGCGTGCCATATCTTGGCAACCACACGTCAATTATATTGCCAAGAAAATGAGGAAGGGCGTGGCAATATTAAGCCAGATAAGAAACTCAGCGACAGTAGCACTAAAACTCGAAGTATATCGTGCACTTGTGGAGAGTTACTATCGATATGGACTAACGCTATACGGTGGTTATTATCTGACAATATTACAACCATTAATCGTCCTACAGAAGAAAGCCATAAGATTGGTCTGCGGTGCTGAACGCAGCGTTAATGCAGCAACACTTATGGACAGTTTAAAGGTTTTGCCTTTTCGACATCAGTACGCAGAATCAGTGCTCTCCCATTTTCTTCTGAAAGAGGCACATGTTGGGCGTGAGATACAAGAGAGACAAAGATCAAGTCACCAATATCTTACCAGAGCACGCCAACATGGCACCCTCAATTTGGAAAACATAAAAAGTGAAACCATGAAAAGACGGGCTGCCAGTCCTTTTATTAAGCTATTAAATAGTTGTCCTGATAGCATACGACAACAAACAAACGAGACCACTAGACATATCAAAAAACAAATACGAGAACACATTACATCACTCAGCCAGGAGCAACTGTCCAGGTTAATTGAATAAACTACCATTCCAATAACACAAAATGTATGACACTCAAAAACTACGCATTACGCACAAACACATCATCACATGAAATGCAAACACAGACAACATGTAATCACCGTAACGAGTTTCCACATGAACGCCCACACATATTTCAGCAGCCATGAGACAGCACAACTACACGTATGCAGACACGCGTGTGCAGATATATATGTATGTATATACAGGGTGTTCCTATTTGTGTGTCCAAAACGCTAGATTATGGTCAAACTCGGTGAGAAAATCATTTTTGCCAATGGAAAGGGGGAGCGGAAATGCTTCGTATAGGAGTGAGATATTTTTTTTTAATTGTTATTTTAGGGGGGGGCTGTTCCGACATACGTTTGCAAAATGCACGATTGTGAGAGAACGCATTCTTCAATTGAAAAACTGAGCACACCGGCGCATTCGGGAGAAAATTCTACATTTTTTAAACTATACCTGACCTAAGCGAGCGCAATAACTATTGTGATATTAAGAAGATATTGCAAAACTATAATTTAACTTTTGCATGTTTAAACTTTAACGCCCAGGTTCTTAAAATTTTTCCATTACGCGTGCAAAACTAATACGCCCAGGCGAACGTGCATTTCTAGCAAATCATTTTGGTACCAAATTGGAAGAGCTGGCATCCGTGGTTGCAGAGTAACTCAAATCTACCTAGGACCATATCGGGTATGAGTGCACACATGCAGCTACTATATTCGTCTTCTTTGTCAATCAAGTCACTCGTCAAACCTGTAGAAGCTCAAACAAATATTTATTTTACTTTAAATATTGCTCGAACGAATGCCCGCCTGCCAATAAGCACACTGAGCTGTGTGTCTGTAAGATAGCAGCCTTCGTTAAGCAGCGCGAGCATACATAGCGTCGACTAGAGCAAAGGCAAAGCAAGCTAAACCCATGGTGGGAAATAGAAAATGCCTGCACTCCAGTAACAAAAACGCGGAGGCTCACTAAATGCTCAAGCAATTTATGATACGGTGACGAAGTAATACACAACGTATCAACAGAACACCTCACTACTGGCGCCGTCGATGTCGACCGAGCATCCAATCCAACGTACACCTCGACGACTAAGGTACTGTCACCAGCCAGAACATCAACATCGTCATAAATAACTCTGTAAAATGACACGACAGTCGACCGAGCACATCATCGAGCGTGCATCTTGTCTTCCGAGAAAAAGAGAAGATCCGATTCCATCGTTTAACATTGTTACTATACGAGCGCTACAGCTTTCCTTGAGTGAATAAATAGGCCGAGGAAGCATGGCCTAACATCCATTCTTTGCTCGGCTGCGCTACGCGCTAGACGTACGTCGTTTGTTTTCGGTCATCGTTCGTAAGTCTCTCGTAATCGCCTAGCTGAGTCTACATTCTCCAATTAGTTCTATTACAAAGTGCAGGCGCTTGTGCCACGTGTATCGTGATGGACCGGTTCACAAATGCCGAGAAAGCTGACATGCATTTTATGTATGGTAAAGCACACGGTAACGCAAGCCTTGCACATCGGTTGTACGCAGAGCGTTTCCCAAATCGACGGATACCTGGTAGGAAAATGTTTTCGAGACTTCATCGTTTGCTCTGCGAAACTGGATCATTTCAAGGCCGTCAATACGAAGCGGGACGACCGCGGACAGTGAGAAGCCCAAATACGGAGAACCACATTGTTGAGCAAGTAATTGCGCGTCCTTCTGCAAGCATTAGGCAGGTGGCTAGAAGTGTCGGTGTAAGTCGTACCACTGTTCACAGGGTGCTAAATGAATCAGGGCTACACCCATACTGGCTGCAGCGAGTTCAAGCCTTGCGGGATTCTGATTACCAGCCACGCATTCATTACTGTCGCTGGTTTCTGCAACAAGCCGCGGTCGATGTGGAATTTCCTGCTTTTGTTCTTTTCACCGACGAAGCGACCTTTACGCAAGATGGTGTGTTCAACGCACACAATGCGCAATGGTGGTCTACGGAGAACCCGCATATGACCCGCCCGCATAGACACCAGCATCGGTTCTCCGTGAATGTCTGGGCTGGCATTTTGGGCAACTATCTTTTCGGACCTCATATACTTCCAGATACATTGAATGGACCAACATACAACCTGTTTCTAAGCACAACCCTGCGAGAACATTTGGCAAACATTCCACAGAGTGTTCGATCGAGAATGTGGTTCCAGCACGATAGTGCTCCAGCACACAACGCCCTCTCGGTACGGAATTATCTGGATGAGACGTTTGCTAATCGCTAGATTGGCCAAGGCGGTCCACAAGCTTGGCCGCCGCGATCGCCTGATCTGTCCAGTCTTGACTTTTTCCTTTGGGGCCACCTAAAGGATCTAGTCTATGCAACTCCCGTTGAGTCTTCTATGGATCTGATCGGCAGAATAGTAACTGCTGGTGGAACCATTCGGGAGACGCCTGGAATCTTTGAACGCGTGCAACGCGAGCTTTGCCATCAATACCGAATGTGCTTATTGACAGGCGGGCATTCGTTCGAGCAATATTTAAAGTAAAATAAATATTTGTTTGAGCTTCTTCAGGTTTGACAAGTGACTTGATTGACAAAGAAGGCGAATATAGTAGCTGCATGTGTGCACTCATACCCGATATGGTCCTAGGTAGATTTGAGTTACTCTGCAACCACGGATGCCAGCTTTGGTTTCAATTTGGTACCAAAATGATTTGCTAGAAATGCACGTTCGTCTGGACGTATTAGTTTTGCACGCGTAATGGAAACATTTTGAGAACCTAGACGTTAAAGTTTAAACATGCAAAAGTTAAATTATAATTTTGCAATCTCTTCTTAATATCACAATAGTCATTGCGCTCGCTTGGGTCAGTTATAGTTTTTAAAAAATGTTGAATTTTCTCCCGAATGCGCCGGTGTGCTCGGTTTTTCTATTGAAGAATGCGTTCTCTCACAATCGTGCATTTTTCAAACGTATGTCGGAACAGCCCACCCCCCCCTAAAATAACAATTAAAAAAATTATCTCACTCCTATACGGAGCATTTCCGCTCCCCCTTTCCATTGGGAAAAATGATTTTCTCACCGAGTTTGACCATAATCTAGCGTTTTGGACACACAAATAGGAACACCCTGTATATATATATATATATATATATATATATATATATGTTGCAAAAAATTAGCAACGCATGTTTTTTGCGATAATTTCGGCTTGGTTTATTTGAATGGCTTGAAATTTTAAGCGCATGATGTACATGACGAATCATGAGTATAGTGTTGATTTCATTGCAATCTCAAAATCGGTTCATACAAAAAATAAAAAAGTGTGAAAAAACAGTGTTGCAAAATATTAGCAACAATAACATGCTAACAACACAGCTCTTGTTTGTAAAGGATAGTCGATACTACAGCTGATAGTCGATCCCAGGGATCAAATGTCAGGAATATTGTCTAGCTAAATCAATCGTTATATAGCTGCAAAATATTCTACAGCTTAGTCGTTGTTCCGAACTAACGACGAATCTTATGTTTAAACCATGGGTCGTACAAAGGATCTTTCGGATAACGAAAAGACAAGAATTGAGGCATATGCTGAGCTCGGTCATACAGTAACTGCTATAGCAACCAGATTAGGACGGCATAAGAGCACCATCAGCAGGTTCTTACACCCTGGAGTGAACCAAAGGTGCAGATCTAACAGTGGGCGTAAGCCAGTTTTGACTATTCGAGATCGGCGAAGGATCATACAGTTGGCTACTTATGACCAAATGTCTTCTTCCAGGATCAGGACTACTTTGGGAGTGCCAGTGCACCGATCCACAGTGTACCGAGAGTTAAGTTCTGACAAAAACGTGCGATACGCGAAAAGGAAGCTTATGCCGAGACTGCAACCGAAGCACATTGTCGCACGGCGTGAATTTTCGCAAGGATACCAAACTTGGGATAACGAGTGGAAAAACATCGTCTTCTCGGATGAAAAGAAATTTAATCTCGATGGCCCTGACGGCTGTCAGTACTATTGGCACGACGGAAGGAACCTAAATGGTTCTCGAAACGTGTGGGCGGTGGTGGCTCTGTGAAATATTGGGGCGCGTTTGGATATAATGGGAAGTCTGATCTAGTCGAGATTGTGGGCCGAAACAATTCTGACATGTACCAGCGCATTGTCGGTTCCCAGTAAGAAGCGTGCACTTCAGAAGAATTGGGGGACCTGACGCAGTTTTTCAACAAGACAACGCCACGTTTCATACGTCGGCTAGCACTATAGCCTTTTTTTCAAGAACAAGGAGTGCCACTTTTTGACTGGTCGGCATTAAGTCCAGACCTGAATCCTATTGAAAATCTTTGGGGACATTTGGTAAAGCAGATTTACGCAAATGGTCGACAATATAATAATTTGTCGGACCTCAAAGAAGCTGTCCAGCAAGCATGGACTAATATTCCACTTTCGTACTTACAACAGCTCATTAACTCCATGAAAGACCGAGTTTACGATTTGATTCAGAAGAAGGGACGAAAAACCCGTTTCTAGAATAAAATATGTTGTTTCAAATGGGACGAAAAACCCGTTTCTAGAATAAAATATGTAGTTTCAAATGAGTCCTACAGCCCTGCTAAGAATCGAATACGCTGTAAGGCGCTATTGTTGCTAATATTTTGCAACACTGTTTTTTCACACTTTTTTATTTTTTGTATGAACCGATGTTGAGATTGCAATGAAATCAACACTATACTCATGTTTCGTCATGTACATAATGCGCTTAAAATTTCAAGCCATTCAAATTAACCAAGCCGAAATTATCACAAAAAACATGAGTTGCAAATTTTTTGCAAGATACTTTATGTGTGTGTGCACATGGTGTTATAGTCATACGTGCCGAAGACGTGACATGTGGGAGACAGCGACGCGGGCCTACATATTGCGTCACTTGGTGGCCTTTAAGCGTACTGTCCATGGCCGAGGCGGGTGGCCATATCTGATTATCCACGAAGACCATGAAATACAACTTCAAGCGACCACTAATATTATATATTTCGACCAGATCTCTGAACACTCAGGCAAAATATTATTTACTGGCTATTATAATTACTATTATTATCATTATTATTTTTTAACTACTATTAGTTTTTTTAAACATAAATATAATATGTAGGTAACACGGTGCTAAGAAGATGGAAAGAAAAATAAATCATATGTATTGGATGTTCCAGTGCTGCGTACACGGGCTTTCAGCCTTACGAACTACACGACTATAATGTTGTAATACACATAAGATACTGTAAATAAAACGCACTTTAAAAAAAAATATATCCGCACATCTGGCCATCAAGCGTTTTTTAATGCGCTCGTTCTAAGGTTTCTTTATTTCAGTATTCTACGCTTTATTATACGTTCGACAACGGCAACGCCTCAGCCAACGCATCGACCAAACAACTCAATCGAACTACGTCGTAACATGTTATAAGAATAACTATTATAAACAAAACTTTGGCTAACTATGACGATATCACAAACTGGCCAAGTGAAGCAAAGAAGTAATTCATCCTGTTTCCATGGTAGACCCTGTATGATTTCCATTTAAATGTTCACAAGCAATGTAAAAAAATAATATGTTCATGGATAGATTTAAATACTGAACACGTTTAAAATAATTTCAAACACTGTATACCAAACCCAGCAAATTTGATGGCATTACACAGAAAGAAAGCAATTAAAACAACGTCACTGCATTTTTGGCACAGAAATGTTCATACAAACGAAAATACATGTATAACTCCAAAGTGTACCACGCAAATATGCTTCAATCTAACAGAATCACTATGTCTACTGCAGAATGCTAATGACCGATACTTGTTGATGGCGCGTATGCATAATTTTCGTTGCGCCGTCCATCCGCAGTCGTGGACCTTAAAGTTCAGTTCATTGTTTATACTGCCATGAAATAAAATATACAGATCAAACTTATAGAGTTCAAACAGGCAAAATTTTACTTAGGAGCACGCCGAAAGTTAATCCAGCTGGCAGGTAGACACTATTTAATCCAACCCCACGCCATAGAACAAGAGACATATCACTAAAGAAAAAGGACACAATGCCTTTGTCTGAAGAATAATAAATTCCAACACATAAGGGAGAAAGTAAGTCACGCTCCTTTCATTTATCTTTTCCGCATCCTACAGACGCAACACAAATTTGTCGTATTTATGACAATAGACTAGACATTAACTACATAGTATTACGAGTAGTAGTAGTAGTAGTAGGTACGAATTTAGCATAATAGTTTGCGTATACATTTTTTAAATATGGTAAGCACATAAGCCGACTAACAAAAATCCGGACACTAAGCGGGTATCAGGCTCGTTATGTGGTTACCTGAACGAAGAGCTTCCTGATATTGTGTAGCGTTTGCAGTTCCTTGGAAACGGTCTCTTCCAAACCTTTGAGGTCTTGGCGAGCCTGTTCACGGCGCGCATTGAGAGACCTGAAAGAGTATCTGATGTTGACAAGAGACTGTAAGTTTGCGGACACATGCAGGGTGTACGTGGGACAAGGACACAGTCAGGCGGACCATAAACGGTGCAGGGACACAACGATGCATGCTAACAACTGAACTGTCAAAGAACGTAAATTAGGCTAACAAAACAAGGATAACAGGATCACCGAAGCCGTATCGAGTAATCTGAATAGAGTGCGCTTCGTAACAGAAGGTCCACCTGATATGGGGTGCAGTGTCAAAGAACAGACAGAACGAACAACATACAAGACGTGAACATAAATATGCTTGCTGTGACCAAACCATCCCATGTGAAAACGAAATCACGTTGGAATGTAGTGAGACATTGGTGCTGCGTGACTCGGTGATGCATTCCAACAAATATGTGCACTCTAGTCAGAAACAGGCAATACTAGATTCTATGTACAACAAAAGGGTTATTGATGATTGCGCAGCTACGCGGGCAGTAGCGAAGAGTGCGTTTGCAGGCGAAACTGCATAGAACTGTATAGATCGATTTTGACTGAAAAGTCGTGGCCACCTGAAACTGACCACAACGCCGCTAGCCAAGCGACTAATAAATGCCGCTTGCTGCTCTCTTAAGGACTAGAATACGCGATCTGGTGTAAATCTCAGGCGGATTACAATTTTCAGAAGTTCAACAATAAGAAGAACAGTGCAAGGTGCGGATGCATACGTGAACTTACTGTAACTCCTGAAGCTGCTTAGCCTTGGCCTGCTCTTCCTCGAGAAGTTTCTGATGTTGCTCCTTAAGCGCCTCGTGTTCGAGCTTCACCTTTTGCAGTTGATCGGATGTATTGCCGATAGTGATAAGGTGCTGGCTTGCCTCATCACGTAACGCTGCAATCTGCTTTTGATAGGCTTCGCGGTGCTTCTCGATTTGTTCCTCAAGGGCGGCCTTAATTTCATCGGTGCTTCCTGAAAACGGTTTAGCACAGCACAATAAGTAAAACAAATTAGACCTCACGCACACTTTGTAAATGAACGAACACGATATCAGGAACAACAGAGTGTGCTCTAATAGCACGGTCACTACTATTAAGTGTACAATATGCATAACTCAAGCATACTGCTATATGGTGCGTAGTAACCCACAAAAGCCGTTTGCTCCAACTACCCGTATTTTACCCTTGGCTTTTTCCTTTGAGTGCATTTCCTCGGCCGCCTGGAGCTTAGACACCTCGTCGTTAAGTCCATCAATTTTTTCCTCTAATTCACGCTTTTTACTCTCGAGCTCTTTTACGTGGTCCTGCTGACTTTTGAACTTGGCCTCGTGCTGCTGGATAAGCAATTTGGCGTCCTGGAGAGCTTTATCGTTGTCCTCCATACGTTTATTCGTATCGCCCTGGCTGTCCTCGAGCTCTCTACAGCGCTGGGACATGGCAGAGATCTCTGATTTCATCTTCGTGACGTACAGGCGTGCCATTGTAAAATCGTCCTCGATGCCTTTGCCACTTTCAAGCGTAGGCACCTTAAGCTCTCCCACACGCACCACAACTCCAATCTCGCCAAGATCCCTAAGAAGGCCAGATAGAGCTTCGTCAATTTTTCGTTTTTGATGATTAGAAGAGTCCTTTAGTTGTTGCAGTTCATTCTGGACGGATGAGAGTTGCTGAGTCTTTGAGTTGATTTCGTCATTGAGCTGTTCGAGCCGCTTGTTTTTCGAGTCAGTCTCCTCGCTCTTCTGATCGTAGTTGACAGCCAGTTCCCTGAGTGCCTTCAGTACCTCCTCAACCTCCTGTTCATTCAGTTGCTTGCGCAATGTTTCAATGAGCACGCAATTCTGCGCAATCTTGTCGTCCTTCTCATCCAGCTGTCGGTAGAGTTCAGCCCGCTCGTCCGTTGCCAGTGGCTGGCCGGTGGCGGCGAGCGCCTTCGTCTGCTCGATAATATTCGTGGTCGAGGCGGCCATCTCGATGCTGACCTGTTCGTCCTTGTTAACGCTCTCGCCGTTGCGCCACTTCTTCAATTTGGCCTGAACCTGCGCAAGCTGAGCAGCCTCGTATCCTCGACGTATCCTTCTCCTTCATATAACGTCGCTTCCACTCCTCGGCTGTAAGCTCCTCATTGACCACAACCCGCCGGCCAAAATCCAGCATGGACCGAGACTCTTCCTCGCTAAACGACGCCGGCGAAATACAGATGATAATTGTCGTACGTGAATTGCCTTCTAGCGACTGCTGTAGTACTCGCGTTAGCAGCGAGTCTCGGCAGGGCGCAAATGGTTTACCGTCCGCCAAGGCAGATATCACCTGTCCTGCAACCAAAAGTTTCTGCGTCAGCGCTGGCCAATTATCGCCCTGTCTTGTATAGGCGTGCCTATTCAAGACCCGCACGACATCCCAGATGATATTATATTCGCCACGTTAAAGATACACAACGCTCAAACGTTCCCCTGCTCTGTCATGTCCAGATAAATTCAGTATGAGAAATGTATAGTCTGGCTAAAGGTAGACACTGAACCTTACAGCTTGAACGTCCTGGACTATTAGGAGATAAAATATCATCCTGGCGCCGCCTTACAGGATTAGAGTTTCCAGATCAGTAGGCGCTGTTGCCAATAAAAAATGAAGTATCGCAATTTAGAGGCACTCTTTATAGTACAGCCAGTTGCAGTAAAAACAATGGGGGCAAATTGATATATGTATTTTCGAAAAAAACTGGACAAACGCGGGAAGTAAGAATGATAAAAAAGGGCAATGGAACTATTGCTACAGAGAATATAAATTGAGGTTCAACGTGGAAATGTGATTGCCTTGCCCGCTAGGCTTGCTGCTATATATGTGTGATAAACCCATATCCATATTTAGAAAAAAAAACTTATACAAATATATTTTAACATTGCAGATATATATTTCATTTAGACCCGTTTCAAATCAGCTGTATCAAGTCAGCTGAGACTTAAGTCGTAGACGCTAATGATACGAGGGGATCTTGAAGGGGGAAGAGGGAGATAGAGTTTGCTCTATATATATATAATAAGGTCGTCTGGAATTCCCACGAAGAATTTAGCCAAAAAAACTTCCCGCCTCGTTCAATTCGTTTCAGTGGTCATCCGCGGACGCTTACAGTTGACACTTTCTTTCACAACTCTACTGTAAACCTACTCCTGGGAGGCGGACGGCTTGTGGATATTGTCGAACATGTACGTACGAGTCTGCATGAAACAAAAATACATCAACAAAACGATATAGAGTTAAGAATAGGCAATACTGTTTTCATTTTACAACGTTATTAAGAGCTTTATGCAACTTTGATATGTTATTGTTCACTCAGACTTTATATACTAAACAATAATTAAATTGTTTCTACGCATGACAATTAGAGTACAAAAACGGCTCGGTCCGATCGTGCAACAGAGCACTCTGCTTGCATAGTGCGCTCTTAGAATGACTTGTAACATTTCACATTTTTTGCAGCTGAGAGCATAACCTCTGAGTGGCCATGGCTACTGGAGCGGACTACTCCAATGTATTTATTTATAGTAATAGTATCGAAATTCTCGCTTCTACGAAACCATGGGAGCGTGGCTCATAGCAACGGCGCATTCTGGAGCTAGCGCCTGGTTCTCTCTGGGGCAGTCGGAGCCCCGTTACACGGCGCAAGCATCGGCACATGAGTAGGTGTTCGGTTTAAGGCCAGCAATGGGGTCGAGTCTCACACGTGTGACCCTACGGAGGCCAGGAATCAGCACAGTCTATCCTCCGCACGAAGTACTGGCCGCCCCCAGACATTCAGCCAACAAGCACACCTCCACGCTTGTGTTATGCTCGACCGCAAATATTTGCATTCGTGACCTAGGCATTGCAGTGCAACGACGGACGTTGGCCAGGCGGCTTATTGTCGTGTCCCGTTTGAGAAATCTCGGACCCTGTCACAGGCGCAAGCCAATGGTCAAAAATGTTTGGACCTTTCGGACTTGACGCATGCACACACACACACGAATTCATCCACTTCGTGATCGATGCGCTTGCTGGTTAGGTCCACTACTGGTACGTGGGTACTAGAAAAAGTATATCACACGACCGCAACCAAGAATAAAAGAGCTAGGACCCTCTTTCTACAAAGATGATCGATTAACACTCAACACGGTATCGCCTTGGCAGCTGTAAAAGAAATAACTCTAATTCGTGTTGATCTACGTCGGTGCCCAAGCTGTACTTCTGTCTCCATCTTTAAAGGAGCCAGTCATAACCGTGCTCAATGCACACCCGGTAGCTCGGTTAGTGCGGGACGCCCTTAACCCACTAACAGTCTGGTGAAGTTCCATTACCGGGACATTTGTGGTATGGCTTTATTGTGGAGTACATACACCTGTTACATTGTCGAGCCCGGTGGCGTGGTCGCTAAAGTCTGCGCCTTGCAAGTGGCGGAGGAGGCACATAGGTGCGCTAAAGTGATGAAAATGTTACGAACTCCTTTTGGTGTTCCGAAACATTGTGTATACGTCGTACCGTCGATTTCGCAACGGATGTCGCCGAATTACTACTGAGGAAACAGCCGAGATATTGGAGATTTCTTATGATATATTATATGTATGATATAACGTTTATTGCTACTTAACTGTAGTTTCTCATTTTTGTTACAACTTCATATAGCCACAGGCTAGTGCGAAGCATATGTACAAATTACAGTAAGATTTTATACACTATCACCGTAGTATCTCGTATTATTGCAATTATTTATCTATAGATTGTGTGCATGTTTACATAGTTATGGTTTAATCAGACTATGGTTTAATCAGTAAGGTTAGATAGTGCATTCTCGCAGTGTTTTTGAATTGACTAAGCGATATAAGTGTCCTAATGTCACTAGGCAACTTGTTCCACAAGGTAGCACCTAAATTACAGAGTGCAAACTTTGATTGTGTACTTGTGGCCGAGCAGACAATGAGCAAGTGAGATGCCGAGCCTCGGGTGTTTTGGATCTTTGCAGATTCGATAAGGCCAACTAGGTTGGGATGGTAACCAAAAAGAATACGTTTTATTTCGACAACTATAGTAAACTTAATTAGGTATGGTAAAGGGAGCACTGATAGTTCTTTATATTGTTCTATTGATATTGAGACGCGATGTGGGAGACCTAAGACGAGGCGAAGTGCCCTTTTCTGAAGCAGATGAAGCAGAGTTAAATAACGCATAAGACGCATAAGAAAGACCGTACACCTCCAGACCATATAAGGTGGCTCTGCACATACGCGTGGTACATTGCCGTGAGGCATTGGCGGGGAAGGATTTTACGAGTGCGGTATATGGCGCCTACGCCACTGACCATTTTTTCTGACATGTTTAGCATGCGCCTGGAACGTCAGATGTTCGTCAGGAACAATACCCAGGAACTTCGTTTTAACTAGCATATCAAGCGTGTGGTCGCATGCAAAAGCTTCAGGATCGATTGTCGTTTGGCCCCGTGATGTTTTTAATTGAACAACGCCTGTTTTTGACCAATTAATGTAGACGCCGTTATTTCTAAACCATAGAAATAGCCTCTCAATATCCTCACGAATCACCTTAACTGTTGGGGAGAGTCGCCCACGAATAGAGCCGTTGTGTAAACAAGGTTAGTTTAGCATGATTTGGAATAGTAAAAATATCGTTAACAAAAATATTAAATAATAGCGGGCCACTGATGCTCCCTTGAGCCACTCCAATTGATATATTTTCTATACGGGAGAGGGATTGTCCAATTTGGACAACTTAGCGTCTTTCAGAAATGAATGAGCGCACCCACCTTATAAAATTTTCATTCGCCCTATAAGTGGAGAGTTTTTTAAAAGGATATCTAGATCTACCGTATCAAAGGCCTTTCTAAGGTCGATAAATACCGCTGCTACCGTCTTCTTTAATTGTATTTGTTTCCGTATTTCTTTGACAAAATCCATCACAGGCACAATCGTCGACATCTTGGGTCGAAAGCCGAATTGCCTACTATGTAGGTAGGACGTTATGTCCTTCGACAAAATCTCTGAACTGTTTAATAACGCATTTTCAAAGACTTTCGATATGGGCGCGGGAATGCTGACAGGTCTGTAGTTGTCTCGGCACAGGCGATCCCCCCTTTGAACAATGGAATTACACGGTATAACTTTAGGACATTGGGATAAACTCCTGTTCTGATGGAGAGATTGATAATATACTCAAGAGGCGATGCGAGTGCATCCGCAGCCCTACGGAGAACCTGTGATGGAATTTGTTCGGGAGCGGTGTAGCATATTTTGACATTTTGTAGAAGGTGGTGAATTCTGTGAACGTTGACTGGTTGCAGGGAGAATTGTTCGGCAGGCGTCGGAAGGTTATCCGGAATGGCGTATCTCGATGAGCACTCGCTGTCACGGGTGACACATGTCGCGTAGTGGTTGAAGATGTTAGCTAGCGTAGTTTCATCAGTGACGAGTTCTCCGTTTGCAAGTAGCTTCGTGCCTTTTTTCTCCTGGACATCTCCAAGTACAGGTCGGATTGCCTCCCAAGGACCCCGCCGGCTATTAATTCTGTCTGTAACAATCTTGCAGTTCGCTTCCATTCTACATTTGCGTGAGAGCCCTGTCACCCTGTTCCTGAGCATACGATAGGTTTTGCATTTGTTATCGTGTGTGGGGTAAACTCTGTGTATTATGTACGCCCGTTCCTTCTCTTTAATTGTTGTTGGCTGCCGACGGTTTGGATTTTAAACTAATAAATGTGGTGAAATGGTCAGAGAAAGTAGTCGTAAGAGGCGATAGTTAACTTGGGTGGAACATTGCAGTAAATATGGTTTATGCATGTTTCGGTGATTCGTTGGCCACGGACAGTGTCCGTACAAGCAACCCTGGTCGGCACACCAATCATCTCTCGAAAGTTATACGAGTGTAATAAGTCATATAGGTCAGCCATATATGAACCGCCCCTATCTAGTAAGTCAATGTTCGCGTCACCAAGGCAGATTGTGTTTAGCCTGTCCACTTTTGAGAGTAATTCTTCTAGTGCATACAAGAAATCCAAGGGCCTCCCCGACGGTTGCCTGTAGAATGACCCCACAACCGTGCTCTAACCATCGGCAAACACCTCATTAAAAATACTTTCACATCGGGAGTCTGCCGGGAGGATTAGTTTGGGATCGTTCCGCTCGCGCACCACATGATCATCTCTGATAAACAGCGCCACATCTCCACCCGGCCCATTACGGCAATCAACAAATTGGTTATAATTATTAATCTGGAAAGTGGCTGCCTCCTCTTGCGAGATACGAGTTTCCGACAACGCAATAAAGGACGGAAGGCAAGGAAGCAGATGCAGTATCGTTTCAATGTCGTAAATATGAGACTTGGCACCATCAATATTGCAGTGTATTCCGTAAAAAGAGTCAGGTTCTATTCTAAGCTCTGTGATATTAATTGTCTGACTAGCTGTCATATAATAATAATAATAATAATAATAATAATAATAATAATAATAATAATAATAATAATAATAATAATAATAATATAATGACGACTAGTTGCGACCGACAAGAGCATCGAGATCGGTGTCGGTTGTCACGTCCCGCCAGGGAGCATTGCTGTTGAGACGGATTTGTACACGGCAGTCTGACGTTCGGACATCAGAAATGCTCTTGGTGGCCTTGAGGCGACGGAGGCGGTAGTGCAGGCTTGCGTTAGCGGGTGTCAGGTGGTCATTGGCGTAGATGTTGTTGTTGCTTCCCTGGCAGCTGCCTAGAAGACTCGACCTCGGCTTCACGTCCCGGCATCTTCGTTGCACTTCAAGTTTCTTCCATCGACAAACAAACCGCACCAGCAGCTGGGAGCGGTCGGTAATGTTTTTCGCGTTGATCATACGAGTTGGGGGCAGCGGTGGGCGACGTCGATGTCGCGTTCATCAAGTTTCACATCCAGTCGCTGGCAAAGTTCAATGACCGTCGCGCGCACGTCCTCGTCCGTCTCCTTCTCTTTCGCGGGAATTCCATTAAATACCACATCCGACCGACGGTCGTACGGGTCCTTAAATGTATGTTCGGCCGATGCCGACTCCGCTAGCGCCTTTGCGCCAGCCGACATCTCCTTAAATGAGTTAACGGTCGAGCGGACCTCTTGAACAGCGGCCAAAGCTTCCTCCACTGAATGAATATGATATTCCATCGAGGTTTCTGTAGTATTCACTCTTTGTTTTAGGTCATCGACTTCTGCCTTAAGTCGCTCAACTTTACCGGTGAGGAGCAGGCATTCGTTCATTTTTTTCTCCAAGCTCAAATCCATTTGAGCTGGTATGCTGGTGAGAAGAGATAGCTTTGATTCGAGAGACATCAGCAGAGCGCTCACATCGGCTGTAGAACCTCTGCGCGCCGATTCCTGTTCCGGTGCCAATGTGGCCGATAGTGGATGGCCCGCCAAACCTCTCGTGTCTATATCTGATGACTCGATAGTTTGGGCGGCTTGGTGGTTCAGGCTCGGGCTGGTGGAGCCGTTATGCCCCTCGCTGCCATTGCTGTTGAGGTCTACACTGTTGTCGTTGGAAGCGGCCGTATTACTATTAACTGAATGATGTGGGTTTTTCGTAGTATTTCCTGTAGCAACGCGGTTGATTTTACATGATGTGCAGCACCATTGGAATGATGGATCATCAGATTTCCTTTTGTTGATCACTGTCATAATAACGTCGGCACATCTCGGATGGTAGTGAGATGAACATGTATCACAAATTATAGGCGCCCGCTTTACCCTCGTGTGGCATTTTCCGCACAATTGGTTTAGTGAACGACCAGAATCATCGTGAAACACATTCATTGCTGATATTTCACTGGGCTTACTTGAGGTCTTCCTGATGTTCGTTGACTGCGGCGTTACTACGGGAATGCAGGTCGATGTGCGCGTCGAAGGAGAAAAACACTGGTAAACGGGTCCAAAATGCTGAAATACTTGCGCCTGAGCACTAGGGATCAGCTTGCACATTTCATGGCTACAAGATCGATACCAATGCCTAATTCTCCCAGTGGTGCTTCCAGGATCAATCGAAGAAGTTCAGACAGACCAAATTCAACACCAAAGTTCCTTTTCTATGATAAAGAAAGGCATACTACTGGCGCACACATCGCTACTGAATTCGTATTTTACTCAATGAAATATTCGTTTTCTGTATTTCCGAAAGCGCTCCACGTACTGACTACGTGCACCTTCATCATGTTCTTAAAGCTAAAAACAAATTAAAAAGAAAAAAATCGAGACTATAGAGGAGATATAGAAGAATTCAGAGGATTAATCAAACTCGATTCCGAAAGACGCGTTTAAAAAATGTTTTGAGAAGTTGCAAAGAAGATGGCATACGTGCATTGCGGGGAGTATTTGGAAAATAACAAAAATACGTTGAAAAATCAAATAAATATAATTTTTTTATCTGTCCGTATTGTGATTTCACGTAAACTTCACGTTGCGTGTTTTCCGAAACTCTTTATATACTATGAGTACGGCTTCAGTAAGTGGTAGTCCGTCTAAAGCAAAATCCTCTGTAAGAGTTCGTTCGCGACATAGTTCAAGAGCGAAGGTAGCCGATGCGTTTTTGGGTAGACCTAGAACGCGCTTAATATAAAGTGCCTTTAAACGGTCTAGCCTTTTCAGATCGCTAATAGTGAGAAAAGGTGCTATTGCAAGCAGGCCGTGTCGTATAATAAAGACAATTTTAAGCCTGAATATGTTTAGCACTGTCTTTAGGCAGATATCTCGAAGTTCACCGAGAAGAATGACAGTTGCTGTTGCCCTGGCTAGTATTATCTCGACATGTCTGCTAAAAAGAGAGTCGTGGCTGACGATTTTCAATGCAGTGCCATTCATTTTGATGCGGCGGTCGGCGGCGTATGCCTCCTCGGCCAAAGCGAAGGACTTTTGTGTTAGCTATGTTGATTCTTAGCCTGTTCTCTTTGCACCAATCAACTGTTTTGTTCAGGAAATACTGCAGATGTGGACGCGACTTTGCGAGGATCACTAGGTCATCTGCGTAGAAGGAGTGCGGAGCTTTCGCTTCGCGTAGAAGATCCGATAGAGTTGCTATGTACATTATAAAAAGAATCGGGTTAGCAGGATCTCCTTGGGCTAATCCTACCGTTTGCGTTAATGATGTCGTTGGTGTTATGATCTCCGTTCTTAACTATGATGGAGCTATAACGACATGTCCCGGACAAGGTTGTACATTGCTCCGCGTATAAAAAAATTGCTACAAATGATCTCTAAAAGACGGTTCCTTGGGACAGAGTCAAATGCGGTCTTAAAATCTATGGATGCGGTATACGTCATTTCAGAATTTTGCCGACGTAGTGTTTACAGAATATTTGGTCCGGTCCTGCAGATTTATAGTTTTTCTTTGCCTTGATTTCTTGCAAAACTTCCGCTTCACTAAAATGTATAAACTCTTCTGAGTAGTCCATATCGGGCAGTGTCACCTCCCTCTTAAATAGGTTTACTCTATGCACACCAATTCGTGACGCAGCATATAAATATGCCTGTGACTCACCCCTTGGGTAGCTAATCGGCTGTACCGCGTAGTGCCGCCGCTCTCGGACGCCGCCGGGGCCTGGTGATCCACTCTAAGCGATCTAGAAGACACAATAGCCAAGAGGCTCTTCTAACATAGTAGCGGCCGTTTATATACCGCATTCGATCACCCCGCCCCCTCCACGGCGCATTACGCTACTACAACAGCGTCAACTTAGAATGTGTACCCTCTGTGCTTTCCCATCGTCTGCTTGTACCTTACGTACGTCGCCATCATCATCTTTATCTATATTTTATAATAATAATAATAATTGAAAGAAAACTAGCCGTGGGCGATGTACGCTCTGCCGCTAGAGCCCTGCTGTCGTCAGACACATTTGCACCCGCTAGGGACTGCTCTATTTAGTCTCGGTATATCAGATCTAGTGTCGCAACTACAGAGCCCTTTCAATGTGTGGTATCTAGATGACGCCACGCTTACCGGCCCTGCAAGTATCATCGCAACAGATTTAAGAAGAGTGCTGCAGTTTGAAGAAGACGGGGGACTGATACTGAATGCCGCAAAATGTGAGATTACTGCTGTCGGGGGCTCACTTCAGGAAAGGGAGGAAGCAATTCAGAAGATCACAGAAATACTCCCTGGTATCACGCGTGTAGAGCTAAACAACTTAGAAGTTTTGGGGGCCCCCGTAAAGCAAGACGGAATTTCGCATACACTCTCTGTGAAAAAAGAAGCCCTTACCAAAATCTGTTCACGACTGACACGCTTGCATCCTCAGGCGGCGCTGTGCATTTGGAGATATAGCCTAGGATCTTCAAGATTTAACTATATACTGCGTGCATGCCCTGCTTTAGCGTGCCCCGAAGAATTAACGGCGTATGATGACGTCGGCAGAGACATACTTAGTGAAGTCCTAAACGTAAATTTAGAAGAGAACACCTGGCAGAGAGCAAGTCTTCCGATACGTGAAGGTGGTCTGGGAATAAGGAGTGCCACTGAACTAGCTCCTTCTAGCTACGCTGCTTCACTGGTGCAATTTGGTCCGGTGGCAGCTTCGTTAGTGGAAGAGGCAGTTCGACCACAAATAAGATATGAAACCAGTAAAGCACGGGACACTATTAGAACCATGCTAGACCCGGGCCCTTTAGAATAATATCCTAGCCAACATTACCTAGATAAGCTTAAAAGCAAAAAAAGAGCAGAGAAATCTTAGACGAGCTTGTTTCCCGGAGAGACCGCGCCGTATTCTTAGCGGCACAAGATAACTTCAGTGGAGGTTGGCTTAAAGCCTTACCCTCGCCTCAGCTCGGCACCATGCTGGATCCCAACTCTTTCCGCATGATGTCAGCACTTAGAATCGGCGCTAGCGTCTGCGAGCCGTTTCAGTGCAAACTGTGTGGGGAGATGGTAGATTCAAGTGGCCTACACCCACTGAGTTGCCCGAAGAGCGCCGGTAGATCGTCCAGACATGCTGAACTAAACGGTGTGATCATCAGGTCCCTTAGGAAAGCCGGTATACCATTCACACTTGAACCGAGAGGTTTAGTGTCCGCTGGCGAAAAAAGACCTGATGGGGTGACCATTGCATTATCGTCACATGGAAAGTCCCTAGCTTAGGATGCAACGGTTTCGTGCACAACCGCGGCTTTCTATTTACACCACAGCTCTGTTGAGCCGGGGTGGGTAGCAAAGCACGCGGACGCCAGAAAACGGTTTAAATATGCTGGACTGGAAACAAGATACATATTTGTGCCTATCGTCATGGAGACACTAGCTGACCAATCAGCAAGGGAACCGAAGCATTTCTCAAATATTTAAGTAAGCGAATTCAGGAGGTCACGAACGACCGAAGAGAGGGTCATATTTTAGGCGCCCTGGAGTGAACTAATTATTTTAAAAAACTTTGCAATAATACGTTCAGACCTCACAACTGTAACATTGTTTAACATATAATAATAATAATAATAATAATAATAATAATAATAATAATAATAATAATAATAATAATAATAATAATAATAATAATAATAATAATAATAATAATAATAATATATTCATTTTTCAATGTAATCAATCACTCCCAGTCAGAAGAATTCACAGAATTAATCAAGCTCGATTTCGAAAGACGCGTTTAAAAAATGTTTCGAAAAGTGGCAAAGAAGATGGCATACGTGCATTGCGGGGAGTATCTGAAAAAGAACAAAAACACGTTGGAAAATCAAATATTATTTTGCATATGTATCAGAACTTTTCAATATATATATATATATATATATATATATATATATATATATATATATATTAGGGGCAAATCTTTTAAGTTCGTCTGTATGTTTATGTTACTTTCCGTTTCTGGTAGGTCATTAGCAGGATGGGAGCAAGACGCGCGTGTCGAAACAAGCGTCCACATAGTAACGAACTCTTCAGGAAATCAGGGTTAAGAAAGTTGAATTGCTGCTGCTTGCCCGGCACTTCACGATTGCGTTCATCATACAGATGAAATAACAGCCGAACGCACAAAAACAGAGTAACGGCAACAACTGTACCAACAAGCAGACTAATAACAAAAAAAAAAACAGCATCACGAATCACGAACAACCACAACAACAGTAATGACGGTTTTTTGCTTGACCAAGGGTCACTGTGTGACGGCAGTGACAACGGTAGCAATGGCAGACTCAATATTTTGTGGTGGCGACGTGGTCCAGGAGCTAGTGCACTAATCATGGCTGTCATCTATTGTGGTGTCGCCGGTTCGATCCCTGTTGTTGATCGAATTTTCTTTGAACGACGCTTATTGAGAATAGATGAGAAACCATACCGCAGCTGAGAGTCTGCGGCCATGCTGCCACAAGGACTGTTGGGGAAGCCCTAGATATCCTAACATGTCCGGCCCTCGGTGCATTGAAGATATACCTCAGGTTAAGTTCCAAGCCCGTAAGGGACGGACGATGGTCTAGAATTAAAAGAGAGTCAATGTTTTACGCTGCCACATAGTGAATGCATCATTCAGCAAAACAAGGGAAATACAATTACAATGCGAAGAAGTAACGACGATGTGCATTTGTGGAGTTGCCAACCACAAATGCTTTTGCCGATATTGATCAAACGGATGACCATCAATGGGATAGATAGATAGATAGACACGCAGAAAGAGTGTATAAACTATTGTAGTGTCCACCACCCCCATGACCGGCAGGTGACCGTTACGTGTTCGCCATTCTCTCGCTCAAGCAACACACTTTCTCTGTCTGGCTTGCATCAACGACTACTGACTCATTTATTCTCATGCCTCCTTATATACTCACAGATTGCCCGCGCATTTAGTGACTTCCCGCGTCTTCGCTAGTAGGGTGGCGGCATCCTCTACTTGGCGCCATGTGCTTAGCTTGCATCGGCATTGCCGCCAACCGACGCTGTCTACGCCCGCGCTGTTTAACGGACACTGCTATCCTACAACTATATCTAACTAACTAACTAAACTCGACTTCTGATCGAAGTCACGCTAAAGAAACGAGGACGATAACAACGACAAGAGCCGATACATATTTATCCACTATAATACTGGTAGCCGTATACATCAGATGTTGCGCGAAATCTACACTGATCCTATGTAATGTGTACGAGATTGTAGTGACGATGTGTCTATTTCGGTGCACACAAGTATAATGGTATCTATCATTATCACCTGCTCCACAAAATCTACACACACAACCATCGACCTCAAAACACTGTCCCCCACACTAGACATAGCCCGCGCTTAATATAAAGTGTCTTTAAACGGTCTAGCCTTTTTAGATCGCTAATAGTGAAAAAAGGTGCTATTGCAAGCAGGCCGTATCGTATAATAGAGACAATTTTAAGCCTGAATATGTTTAGCGCTGTCTTCAGGTCGATATCTCGAAGTTCACCGAGAAGAATGACAGTTGCTGTTGCCCTGGCTAGTATTATCTCGACATGTCTGCTAAAATGAGAGTCGTGGCTGACGATTTCCAATGCAGTGCCATTCATTTTGATGCGGCGGTCGGCTGCGGCGTATGCCCCTCCTCGGCCAAAGCGAAGGACTTTTGTTTTAGCTATGTTGATTGTTAGCCTGTTCTCTTTGCACCAATCAACTGTTTTGTTCAGGAAATACTGCAGGTGTTGACGCGACTTTGCGAGGATGACTAGGTCATCTGCGTAGAAGGCGTGCAGAGCTTTCGCTTCGCGTAGAAGATTCGATAGAATTAATAATAAAGTACATTATAAAAAGAATCGGGCTAGCAGGATCTCCTTGGGCCAATCCTACAGTTAGCGTTAATGATGTCGTTGGTGTAATGATCTCCGTCCTTAAGTATGATAGAGCTATAGTGACATGTCCCGGACAAGATTGCACATTGCTCCGCGTATGAAAAATTTGCTACAAATGATCTCTAAAAGACGGTCCCTTGGGACAGAGACAAATGCGGTCTTAAAATCTATGAATGCGGTATACGTTATTTCTCTATTTTGGCGACGTAGTGTTCATAGAATATCTGGTACGGTCCTGCAGATTTATGGTTTTTCTTTGCCTTGATTGCTTGCATAACTTTCGCTTCAGTGAAATGTATAAACTCCTCTGAGCAGTCCATATCGGGCAGTGTCACCTCCCTCTTTAATAGGTTTGTTAAATGCCTTTGCCACTCCTCGTCGTTAATTAGCGGGTTAGCTTCTTTGGGTCTCTTAGGTAAAAGCAGCCAGGGTTTTTTACACTATTTTGTATCAATCACAGGCGTTTATATATATATATATATATATATATATATATATATATATATATATATATAAGACAACTGCCATACTGAACATCTCACGTCCATACCTAGCCTACTCTATGCACACCAATTCGTGACGCAGCATATTAATATGCCTGACTGTGACTCACCCCTTGGGTAGCTAATCGGCTGTACCGCGTAGTGCCGCCGCTCTCGGACGCCGCCGGGGCCTGGTGATCCACTCTAAGCGATCTAGAAGACACAGTAGCCAAGATGCTCTTCTAACATAGTAGCGGCCGTTTATATACCGCATTCGATCACCCCGCCCCCTCTACGGCGCATTACGCTACTACAACGGCGTCAACCTAGATTGTGTACCCTCTGTGCTTTCCCATCGTCTGCTTGTACCTTACGTACGTCGCTTTGGACTCCGGGGTCGCCACCGTCTGCTCTAAGTTTATGGCGCGCTATAATTATCTGTGACAATCACCATAATAATAATAATAATAATAATAATAATAATGCTGGACCCGAACTCCTTCCGCATGGTGTCAGCCCTTAGAATAGGCGCCCCCGTCTGCCAGCCCTTCTCATGTCTGCGATGCGGCCAACCTGTTGACTCCGACGGGTTACACCCGTTAAGTTGTCTGAAAAGTTTCAGCAGAATGACAAGACACGCTGAACTTAACGCCATAGTTAGAAGAGCTCTTAGAAGGGCAGGGATACCATCTCCACCAGAGCCGAATGGTCTTAATGGCAGCAGTGAGCTGCGGCCTGACGGGGTCACTATCCCGCTGTGGTCACACGGAAAAAGCCTTGTATGGGATGTAACAGTTTCATGCACGGCGGCCTTATCGTGTTTACGCCACAGCGCCATTGAGTCGGCATGGGTAGCAGAGCGCGCGCATTCTGGAAAACAAAGAAATTATCTCAAGTTATCTAGAAGCGACCACTTTGTACCCATTACACTAGAGACGCTCGGCTTCATCAGCTCAGGTACAGCAAAAATCCTGAAAGATATCGGAAAACGAATAGCAGAAGTTACTGGCGATCGACGCGAGGCCACGTTTTTGAGACAGATGATGTCTTTGGCCGTTTGTAGAGGAAATGTGGCTTCCATCATAGGCGCTATGAATTCACAGGAAGCGACCAGAGCAGGATGAACCTGGCATAAACGTTCATACCCCACAATTGTAATAATAATAATAATAAGTAAGGCAAGATGGTTCCATAATACAGCCAGTTGTCTGCTCCAAAGCGCCGATGAATCGGCACAGCGCGCCGAATCGCCGTTAGCTTTGTCAACGGCAAGTTGTTCATTTTACACATCTCGGCCAGGATCACCCGCCGTCTGCTGTAGCAGGCCTGACTATTCCCCGCTTTCATCTCGTGCTTCTTCGCCGCTTCCCTGCCGCGCAGCTAGCAGACGGATCGGCGACGGCGGAAGTCATATTTGTGGTGCAAAGTGCTTTAGAACCAAAACATCTTAGAGAGAATCAGCTACTACCAAAGAGAACCAGCGGAGAAAGGCCAGGCTAGCAGGTATGATGGAGAGGGCTCTCGAAAGTGAAGATGCCTCTCATATGGAGGACGATCCGACAGGTCCACCTAGTGAAACAGCAGTTTCTGCTGGAGAGGATGGAGGCTGCTCTACTGTTCCAACAAGAATGGATAAAGCCGTCATGGCTGCGGCCAGGAAAGTGGCCAAGGAGAACGCCGCATCGGGTACACATATTCGACGAAGAGTCGCTAATTTGGAAGCGCTTGCTGATCCCGAGATTATCTTTCAATGTCCGAATAACCCGTCCGCACTGAAGACTGTCAGCCTACTAAAAGTATATAATGAAATAAGGCAATCTTTGCCGGGAGCGCATGCGCGTATCACCATGCAAGGAAAGCTAGCGATCCGCGTCAAAGAACCAACCCAGGTCGCAATTGCAAAACGCTAAAAATGGTTTGCGGGGTCTCAATATCTCATTGTGAAGATACGTCAGCGTTCTGGGGACGAATCTCCGGTGTTAATCCCCAGTTTACCGAAAAAGATCTGCTTGAATGTTTGAAAGATCAAGGTGTAAGCCAAGTAAAACGGGAAAAATTTGCTGTGGTCACACAGGACAATGGAGGCAAAACAACGAAGGGCTGGAAAAACTCCGCGAGGGTACGACTAAGATTCGATACCATGTCTCAGAGGTTACCATCGTCGACAAAATATTTAAAGTAACGTTATGTACAGGGTCTCCTTTGCAATGCTTAAAATGCCATAAGTACGGACATAAGGCTACCGATTGTCAAAAACAAGCTGAACCCACGTGCAGAAAGTGCGGCCGCCTAGGACACCAATTATGGGAATGCCATGATAAGGCCCGCTGTGTCAACTGTGGCGGGACCCATGCTTCCAACGATAACAATTGTGGTGTGAGACGAATATATTCCGAAGCACAAAGAGTGAAGCTTTACGAGAAAGTATTCACCCGTCTCCCCGTCAAGGACGATTTTCCTTCAATGAATCAAGTCGTAGACAAAAAGAATAAAACCTCGACAGATGGACAGAAGTCTTATGCTGATGCCGCACGACCTACAGCAATTATGGGTCCTACACAAATAATGCACAAAGACGGTGAGACCGTGCTTTGTCACCTCCCCCCACCGAGATTTAGAAAAAGTGTGGACCAAAAGAAACAAGCATCGAATAAACAACCGGAAAGACTGCAGCCGAAGTCTCAAGAACAAACATTTAAAGGATCTTCAAACATCGTGAACGGAATTCTTAAGATATGGAAAATCTTTAAGACCCTACTTTCTAAATGGCTAGAAGAGAACCAAGACTTCAATAGAGCTGTATCTTTTCTTGAGTCGGAGGCAGGAAAGGCCTTTATGACAGCCGTCTTAGATGGCTCCAAAGAAGTGCCTTTGATTCAAACAGAAAACACGAGTATCGATAAGAACCATACATAAATGACTTTACAACCATCCCATCCCGACGGATTCATAACAGACGAAGACTCTAGACTGAACTCCCCACTATCCCAGACCCTTTATACCTGCACACACTGCGGTCGCGCCTTGAGAACCTCACAGGGCTTGCGGGCGCACATAACACGTCTACACCCCCCGGCATCCATACGCAATCAACATCTAAGACCCTTTCAACCACACCCGACTGATTCATCCAATACGCCTTCTCCTCTTCATACTTCTTCTATGGATTCCTCATCAGCCAACCCAGAGACACTGGCTCAAACCTTAGCGCAGGCACGTCGAGATCTCAACATTACCAGGGTCATACCTCGGGTAGCGAGAGAAGCCTGCGCCGCAGCTTTCGCAAAAGGCGTTGAATAATTTCAACTCAAAGCTGCATCTTGAAAGCTGGAATAGCCTAATGTCTGCTCCATCTTTAATGCTGGCCTTACCGCATAGAAAAAAATCATGAAGCCACACTAACCAGAATAATCAAAGACAATGTGTGAGTGCTCGAACAAAAGAGTCTGGAAAGTCTTCTGCAGACAGTTTCAAAGACCCCAATTAAAAGACTAGACGGCTTAGCTGGAGACAGGCAGAGCGTGTCTATAGCTGAAAGAAAACTAGCCGAGGGCTATGTACGCTCTGCCGCTAGAGCCCTGCTGTCATCAGACACATTTGCACCACGTAACTCTCGCACAGAGCGTGAATTAATAAACAAACACCCGCCACCACCGGCCGTCTGCCAGGAGCGCTTAAAAACCTTCGATCAACCTACAGTTGGATACTGCGAGAACGTCGAAAATTCGGCGATCTTAGAGGCAATTCGCTCATTCCCTGTTGCAAGCGGAGCCGGACTGGATGGACTGCGACCACGTCATCTGCGTGATACGTTGAATCAAACTGTTCCTTTGTCAGAATGCCTGCTAAATGATCTGAGCATTTTCCTGGGTAGAGTGTTAAACGGTACATTACCTAAATTTTGTCTACCAGTATTTTATGGTGCAAATCTTACAGCTCTTAAGAAAAAGACAACTCTATAAGGCCCATAGCTTGTGGACTGACTCTGCGTAGGATTGCTGCAAAGATAGCAATGGCGAGAAATAAAAAGACAATTTTGACAGCAATTCTGCCTAATCAGGATGGTCTGGCAAAGTTACAGAGATACTTCACTTTTAACCTGGGGCACAACTTCAGCATTGCGTTCGGAAGCAGGCATTCAGCAGGGTGACCCGCTAGAGCCTGCTCTATTTAGTCTCGGTATATCAGATCTAGTATCGCAACTACAGAGCCCTTTCAACGTGTGGTATCTAGATGACGCCACGCATGCCGGCCCTCAAGTATCATCGCAGCAGATTTAAGAAGAGTGCTGCAGTTTGAAGAAGACGGGGGACTGACACTGAATGCCGCAAAATGTGAGATTACTGCTGTCGGGGGCTCATTTCAGGAGAGGGAGGAAGCAATTCAGAAGATCACAGAAAGACTCCCTGGTATCACGCGTGTAGAGCTAAACAACTTAGAAGTTTTGGGGGCCCCCGTAAAGCAAGACGGAATTTTGCATACACTCTCTGTGAAAAAAAAGCCCTTACCAAAATTCGTCCACGACTGACACGCTTGCATCCTCAGGCTGCACTGTGCATTTGGAGATATAGCCTAGGGTCTTCAGGATTTAACTATATACTGCGTGCATGTCCTGCTTTGATGTGCCCCGAAGAATTAACGGCGTATGATGACGTCAGCAGAGACATACTTAGTGAAGTCCTAAACGTAAATTTAGAAGAGAACACCTGGCAGAGAGAAAGTCTTTCGATACGTGAAGGTGGTCTGGGAGTAAGGAGCGCCACTGACCTAGCTCTGGTCTGCTACGCTGCTTCACTGGTGCAATTTGGTCCGGTGGCAGCTTCGTTAGTGGAACAGGCAGTTCGACCACAAATAAGATATGAAACTAGTAAAGCACGGGACACTATTAGAACCATGCTAGACCCGGGCCCTTTAGAAGAATTTCCTTAGAGAGAAATCTTAGACGAGCTTGTTTCCCGGAGAGACCGCGCCGTATTCTCAACCGCTCAAGGTAACTTCAGTGGGGGTTGGTTAAAGCCTTACCCTCGCCTCAGCTCGGCACCATGCTGGATCCCAACACTTTCCGCATGTTGTCAGCACTTAGAATCGGCGCTTGAGTCTGCGAGCCGTTTCAGTGCAAACTGTGTGGAGAGCTGGTAGATTCCAGTGGCCTACACCCACTGAGTTGCCCGAAGAGCGCCGGTAGATCGTCCAGACATGCTGAACTAAACAGTGTGATTATAAGGTCCCTTAAAAAGCCGGTATACCATCTACACTTGAACCGAGAGGTTTAGTGTCCCCTGGCAAAGAAAGACCTGATTGGGTGACCATTGCATTATGGTCACATGGGAAGTCCCTAGCATGGGATGCAACGGTTTCGTGCACAACCGCGGCTTCCTATTTACACCATAGCTCCGTTGAGTCGGGGTGGGTAACAATACACGCGGACGCCAGAAAACGGGTTAAAGATGCTGGACTGGAAACTAGATATATTTTTGTGCGTATTGCCATGGAGACACTAGGACCAATCAGCAAAGGAACCGAAGCATTTCTCAGAAGAGGGTCAATTCTTAAGGCAAGCGTTGTCCTTGGCCGTTTGCAGAGGGAACACGGCATCTATTTTAGGCGCCATAGAGTGAACTAATTATTTAAAAAAAACTTTGCAATAATACGTTCAGACCTTACAAGTGTAACATTGTTTACATGTAATAAAGTTTGTTGTAATAATAATAACAATCATTATTATTATTATAATAACCTGCTTATCGTCTTATCAATCAAAGCATTGTTCATTGTGTAATTTATGATGCTATTTTTCCTAGAATAACTGTTGAAGGGGTTGTAACATATAACGATAAATCTGAAGGAAGCATGCTATGGAAGTTTTTATACGCAAGAACGCCTAATTAAAATCCGTAAAGTGATGGTATTTTAAGTAGTTTGTGAATAGTATAAAGATGAGATACACTTTCATCCCTCCTGTAGCCGAAAATGGCCCTTAAGGCATTATTCTGTGCAGCCTTTAATTTATGTGTAAGTGTTGAAAACGTTGATCCGAACAGTGGCAAACAATATGTTATATAACAGAGGAATAACGATTTATATACAATCAACATCACATCGGGGGATACGCCATTATTGCTTAGTTTGTTTAATTGGGGCACAATCTATTCAAGTTATGTACAGGTAGTTCAATAAGTTCTTAGAATGAAAACCAAGAATTTTCCAAATCATGTTTTTAAATTTATCTCATTCGATATACTCCCCGAGATGCTCAATACACTTTTCCCACCAAGATTTCAGAGCTTTTATACCTCTTAAGTAGAATTCCGCGTCTTTAGACTGAAAATAGGCATTGACAGCAGCCTTAAACTCTTCATTGCTGGAAAAACGCTTTCCACCGAGACTATTCTTCAAATGTCCGAAGAGGAAATAATCAGAGGGGGCCAGGTCTGGAGAATAGGAAGGTTGTGCAATAAGTTCGAACCTCAGTTGGGCCAGTTTTGCCGATGCTTGCCGGGACTTGTGTGCAGGAGCATTGTCCTGGTGAAACAGGACAACCTTCTTCTGCAAAGCGGGCCGTTTCACGATGAGTTCTTGCTAAAGGCAGTCTAACAGTCTTGCCTAATATTCTCCTATGATCGTTTTACCGCTCTCAAGGTAGTCGACCAGCATTATTCTACGTTGGTCTTAAAAAACTGTAGCCATCACCTTTCCGGTCAATGCCGTTGTCCGCACCCTCTTCGGAGGTCCTTCATCAGGTGCACACCATTGGCAAGATGCTTCTTGGGTCTCGGGAGTGTAGTGATAGACCCAGCTTTCATCGACGGTCATGAATCTGCGCCAAAAATCCGACGGATTGTTCGACATCTTGGCCAAATTTCGCTGTGAAGCGGAAACACGCGCGTCTTTTTGGCCTTGGTTGAGCAAATGCGGCAGCCATTTTTCTCTGAGCTCTTTCATCTTCAAGTTTTCGTGCAGGATGAAATGCACACTTCCCAAACTGATCCCCAAGGCCTCCGCTATCTCCCTAATGTTCACTCGCTTATCTGCGGCAACGATTTTCCGCACCTTTTCCACGTTTTCCTAATCAGTTGCCGTTTTTGAGCGTTTTGAACGTAGTTCATCCCGGTGCTCCTGCGACCTCTTTTTAACTCATTAATCCAGTTGGAAACAGTGGCAAAACATGGCGCAGAGTCACCGTACACCTCGTATAACTCAGTTTTCACTTGGGTCGCATTCCAACCTTTGAAATAAAATGCTTGATAACCACTCGAAACTCTTTTTTCTCAATTTTTTAAAATCACGCCGATACGTTGCACGGGAAAAGCGATCAAACGAAATCGCAACGGCCAATCACCATAATATTTTGACTGCTGGCAGTCGAAAAGTTGCAGTTCCTAATAGCGGTGGAAGCGCGCCAAAATTCGAATTCTAAAAAGCTCATTCTAAGAACTTATTGAACTACCTGTAATTAAGGCATTTATGTGATTTCGGTACGTCAGCGAGGGATCAAGGATTACACCCAAACATTTAATTCAGTCTGTGTTTTGAATACCAAATTGAGATAAGTTCAAGTTGGTCGTTTGTATACTCATCATCGCTAGTCTGATTTTCGAAGCAACTTGGGCAAAGAAAATTTATGTCATCGGCAAAAGCGATAGCCATCAGTACACTAGCCGTTAGAAGAGAGTTAATAAATATTAGGAATAGTGTCGGCGAGAGGCTGGTCCCTTGTGGTGTACTGAGGTGTGGGGGGCATTGAGATGACAAATTGTCGCCGCTTCTGGTGATTTGTACCCTGTCGCTTAAGTAAGAATTAAAAAATGCAAAGCAAAATTTAGCTGTGTGAGTATATTGATTAGGATATTTTTATCGACTGAGTCAATTGCTTCTTCAATATCAACAAAAATACCAGCAATTATTCGATTCAATTCTCAGTTTTTAGTAATATATTCCTGAAGATGAGTAAGAGCTAAATTGGTATTACATTTACCACAGAAGCCAAACTGCATCGGACTAATAAAGCGTGTGTTGTCAAGATATAGACGACCTGATCATTAATAATAGAATACACGATTTGGTGTAAATTCCCGGGCGGATTACAATTTTCAGAAGTTCAACAATAAGAAGAACAGTGTAGGGTGGGGATGCATACGTGTACCAATGCATGCTGATTGAACTTACTGTAGCTACTGAAGCTGCTTAGCCTTGGCCTGCTTTTCCTCGAGAAGTTTCTGATGTTGCTCCTTGTTGCCAACGGAACCGTAGAATGAAGACAGACGAATTTGCGCGGGTTCACACACTCACTATTCTTATTTATTATAATTCACCACACGCCCGAGAGCGATACGGCAGCGCCGTCTCTCTTCGTATTATTATTATTGTTATTGTTGCCTAGCTAGCTCGCACAATGTCCCGGCGGTTAGCGCAAAGCAGTTTCCACCGCCGGAACTCACACAGATCACACACTCGACACTGCCGCTACACTAGTGCTAACAATCATTCGACTAACAATATATATATATGTATATATATATAAATCTGCCTGCGTCTGCCAGCCACAACACTCACCGCCCTAGTGCAGCACTGCTGCCACGCTCCCGCCGCTGTCGCTGCCAGGCCGTCGGACGTGCCGGTCGCCGCCGGACTAAGGGCTTGCAGAGTGCGCGTTACGCCGAACGCTCGAGGTAGCAAAAAGGACTGAGGAAATGGCGCGCACCCTTTTTATCCGGCCGGCGACCGGCAACATGACAGTGCGCGAACAGCGCAGCGGCGGGTTATGGCTAACAGCGCCGTAGCGAGCTGTGGCTAGCAGACAGAGATCCTCGCCATCATGGCGGGCAAATACAAACTTCAATCCGTGGCCATACTATATGCAACATTCCTTCCCCTTTTGAGGGTGGCGGTAGCTTCCCTCAAAACAATGACTAAGTTCAATATACTGTGTGTAATATTTATTGTGTTGCCCTACGAGATCAACTATGGCTCACAGCACTTTCGCCAGCAGGCGTCCAGCTCATTTGACGTAGCGGCCTCCACCGAGGTGCACCCTGTAGGCACGCGTCACTCCGTCCCTGCTTGTCAGCGCCTCCTCCACACGACCCAGACGCCAGAAAGCCCGCGGCACTCCCTCCTCCTGCAGCACCACGACGTCGCCTGCGGCGAGCGGCTCGGTACGCGCGCCTCCCCGCCGCCGCAGGGCCGTCCTCAGGACGAGCATATACTCGGCGCGCCACCTCTTCCAAAACGCGTTGAGGATCGCCTCCTGCTGCTTCCAAATTCCGGCGAGGCATCCGGGACGGTCACCCAGCGATATTAACCTCTCTGCCGGAAACGCCAGCGGCACCCGAGGCGCCAGGAACTGGCTCGGGGAGAGCGCCCGTGGCTCATCCGCCGAGTCCGGCAGTCTCGTTATCGGCCGTTGATTGATGATCGCCGCGACTTCATGAAGAATTGTTATTAAGTTGATTAGCTTCAACTTGTTTCCTTAGGCAGTTTTTTACGACGCCGATGAGTCGCTCGTAAAACCCACCCCACCAGGGGGCCCGCGGGATGTTAAAGTCCCACACGACTCCCCCCTGGCTGAGGTACTCCTGGGCCTGCTCGCTGCGCAGCGCTTTCGACAGCGCTACGACGCACCGACTCGCCTTCTGAAACGTCAGCGCGTTGTCTGACACAAACGTCGCCGGCAGCCCTCTCTGCGCCACGAACCTCTTGATTGCCGACAGGCAGGCCTCTGCCGTGAGGTCTTCGACTACCTCCAAATGAACGGCTCGAATGGCGGCGCATGTGAATATTGCGACCCAAATCTTCTTTTCTCCTTCTGCATTTCTTATTATTATTGGCCCGAAGTAATCGATGCCGGTGGTCTTGAATGGTCGAAATGACATGTCGACCCGCGTTGCCGGGATCGGCGCCTCCTTGGCCAACGCTGGCTTGGCTCGATCACGCAGACACTTCGTACACTTGTAGATTGTCGACTTCACCACCTGCCGCATTTTCCGGATCCAATATTCTTCACGCAACACGTTCATGACTATCTCTGTCTTTAAATGCTTCAGACGGCTCTCATGCGCGTCCATAATAATCAGCCGAGTGAGCGGGTCGTCGGCAAGCAGTATCGGGTGGCGTACCTCGAATGGCTCGTCTGCAAACTGCAGCCGCCCGCCCACCCTCAGGAGCCCGTCTTGATCCATGAACGGCTTGAATTCGGCGAGGCCAGCGTCTTCGGGAGGCTCGCCGCGAGAGGTGCCCGCAACGGCCTCTCCCAAACAGCGCTGCTGGGCCTCCCGCAGCAGGTGCTGCTTCGCCCAAGCGAGCTCCTCCGCCGTGAGTGGACCGCTCGCTACCTGCCGACGGAACCGCCTTCCAGCCCGGGCAACGGTGGCGACGATTCGGATCAATTTGCGCAAGCTTGAACACCCCGCTGGGTCTATTAGCGGGGGTTCGCACGTTGCGACAAACGCCCGAATCTCGGGAATCTCGTCGCAGCCACGCCCCGGCTGGAAGGTAGGGTACTGCGTCGACGACTCCATCAGGAACTCCGGGCCCTGTAACCACAAGGAACTCTCCTTGAGTTTGACCATCGACACTCCTCGAGAGGGTAAATCTGCGGGGTTCTGGTCCCCCGGACAATGACTCCAGTCTGATGGTTTCGTAAGTTTCAATATTTCTTCTAAACGATTCTTCACGAATACTCCCCACCTACTCGGGGTGGCGGAGTGAATCCAATGCAACACGACGTGTGCATCGGACCAGCAATAGATCTTACAATCTATATCTAGCTGTTCACGTACCTTGGTAACAAGCCGCACCGCTAAGGTTGCTGCAACCAGTTCCTTCTTCGGTATAGTCAAACTGTCCAATTGCTGAAAAGGCACTAATTTCGCCTTTGCCGCGACCAGCCCGATGCGGCTTCCGTTACCGCCATCGATTGCCTTGAGGTATACCACTGCGGCGTACGCCCTGTCGCTGGCGTCCGCAAATGCGTGCAACTCGACGCGGTCTCCGGTTGGCAGATATCTCGGCACGCTGAATCCGTTGAGCTCGGGTAGCTCCTCAGTCCACGCCAGCCATCTTCGGAGGAGCTCCGGGGGGAGCGGTGCTTTCAGCGGCGACTTAGCCCGATGAGCGTCCTGAAGGATTGTCTTCAACTTCAGGACGTAAGGAGCCAGGAGGCCCTGGGGGTCGTATAGCCTCGCGCAGGCTCCCATCAGGGTGCGTAGCGTCGGCGCGCTCTCCGCCACGAACGAGAGCATCGGCTCAGGATCGAATAAGAGCGCGTCGTGCTCCTGATCCCAACCGACCCCCAGGACCTTACCGAAAAGCTGCGGGCTCAGCAGCGCACCGCCCCCTCCCCCGTCGCCAAACGCTTGGCGCAACTCCTGGCTGTTGGACTGGAACTTTTTCAGTATCATGCCTGCGTCGCCGAGAATCTTGACCACCGCGCGCCAAAGTTGTTCGGCTCCCTCAACCGTTCGGCTGCCAGTCAGCATGTCGTCCATATATAAGTCCTTACAGATGACCGCGCTGGCCTCGGGCTCGCTCCCGACGTACTGCTCAGCGTGGGCCCGAATGACCGCGATGGTGTTGTGCTGACTGTCCTTGACCCCGAACGCAGTCGACGTCATCCGTAACAATACTTGGCCAACAAGGTTGCGCTCATCCTGGAACCATAGGAAACACAATAAATTGCGATCCTCCGGCCGAACTCGCACCATCAGGTAGGCCCGACTTATGTCGGCCACCCAAGCCACCTGGTGCCTCCTAAACCTTGTGAGCATCGCCAGCGGGCAAGGGAGTAGGTTCGGGGTGTCGTCAATACAATCGTTGAGCGACAAACCTCCCCTGCCCGCTGCTGACGCGTTGAAGACCGGCCGTACTTTATATGACACCTTGCCGGGCTGAACTGCCGGAAAATGTGGCATAATATATAAAGCAGACTCACCGGAGGGCAGAGGTTCTGCGAATCCGCCGTCAATGAACGCTCTTACTTCTCGGACATAGTCTTCTGCCAATGCCGGATCTCGCCGCAGCCTCTTCGCCAGCGACCGCAACTGCTTCGCTGCGAGAGCTTCATTCTTGTCAATCATGACGACGTTCGGCTTCAAATTCAATGCTACTTGGTATCTTCCATCTTCGCATCGTTTGATGCTGTCGAGAAGATTCTTCGATACTTCTTCTTTGTTGCGTGGTTCCAACTCCGACGGCCGGATACCAATTGATTCTAATGACCAAAAATTTTCTAACTCCTGTGTCGTCGTCGTCGTCACCGCGAGAGCCTGGTTCACGCCGTCGAGGCCTGCCCCGTCGGTTACGAGGACCCACCCGAACCGAGTGTCCATGCCGATGGTACACTTGTCTAAACGACGTGGCTCTCCGCGGATGACTCTAAACGTGTCGCCGGCGCCGAGCAATAATTCTACTGCGGCCGGCCAGTCCGGCTCCGACTCTGTCGCGCAATGTTCTTGACGGTGTCGGGAGGGAGGCCGACGCAATTTCTTCGACAACACGCGCGTCGATGAGCATCGGCTCGCCGGACTGCGTCAGCAACTCGAGACGAACGATGGGAAGCTTCTTCGCCTGCTGGGGCCGGGAGCCGCCGAAGACATGGACATACGTGAATTCATGTCCCACAGGGCTGGCCTGGAGGGCGGCCGCCAGCCGGCTGGTTACAAACGTGCGCTGTGAGCCACTATCTAGAAGAAACCTAGTCACTGCATGCTCCCCCGCTCCCGTCTGTACATGTACGTGCCCTGTTGGCAACAGTGGACGTCCCCCCCCGTCCACTGCCGCCACGTTAACTGTTGCTCTGGTGTTTGTACATAACAATTGTAAGTGGGGGCCCTTACATAATTTACGTACAATATGCTTAGTGCAAGCCCGCGCCCAGTGGCCGGGTTCCAAGCACTTCCTACAAACTCGAGCGTCTAATACCTTCTGCCTACGCAACTCTATGGGCATGTCCGCCCGGCATGCACTAGACTTGTGTCCACCCCCGCAAAATAAACAATTCGTGTTACCCTGTTTCGGTCCAACGTGCGCGTGGTAGACTTGAGCAGGCTCGCTCCGAGATGACTCGCCGAACGACCTTCTAAACACATTGCCCGTCGGCGTCGCCGGACCATGAGCTTGCACTTTGAATATACTTTGTTTTTCTCTCGCGACGTAACCATTCCCGTCAAAAAGGTGTGTATGCCCTGAAACAGTGCCCCCACATCAGCCTCTAAACTATTGTTACCCTGTACAGCCAACCTAGGTAAGGTAGAGTCTTCTATTGGCACACAATTATCAATCTCTTGTTTCTTCAAAAATTCTGCTCTTAAACCCGGTGGTAAAGCCCTCATTGTCACAGCATATAATATTGCTCCATAATTTAAATGATCACACTTCAACATTTGCAACGATATCACTGCACGATCGATGCTATCTAACAATTGGCGCAGACCCTGATCGTCAGAGTCGCGCGTCACCCTAGACACTTCTAACAATTGCGTATAAATATCACACAATATAAAACGTGCCGCCCCGAACCGCTGAAGCAGGTGGCTCAGGGTCCGGCGGTAGCCGTCTTCGGTCAACGGTATGCCCGCCACTGACCTTGCAGCGTCTCCTTCAAGCACGTCGCGAAGAATCTTGTGCCGCTGTAGATCTGAAATTCCTTCTCTCTCGTGGACGAGGACTCTGAATTCGTCGATGAATGACGGGAAGAGCTGGAGATCACCGTTGAACTTTCTTAACTTGGCCATGGGGAGCGCCACCCCGCCCATTGCGTTGGCTTGTTGTACCGAGATTAGTCGACTCGAAACCGGACCCTCGGGCCCTGCTGCCCCCTGAGCAGGCTGCTCCGGGCCGCCCGACGGCCTGGCGGCGCCTAATTTGCTACATTGTTTGTAGCTTATAAGCCTACCTCGGATTTCACACAACGTATCTATGTAGTCGGCAGTTCTACCTGTTTCTACATCTATTTGCTCATCGTTGAGCGTGCTGGCCATTTCGACCACAAAACGTTCGTCTAATTCATTTAACTGTTGCTGGAGCTCCTCCGCTCTTACCAACCAGCCGTCAACACGGCCCAGGTTCCACTGCGTGCATGGCGGAGACTCCTGGCCCTCAGCAAAAAACGACTTTACGGTGGTGTCCTACTTTGACACCCCGCACGCACTGAACGTCGAAGTGTCATCACTGTACGGCCTGTCTCAGCCATCCTGGCTGTCGTTACGATCACTTCTACGTCTGGGCTTTTGGTACACGTCGTGCCCCACGTTGGGCGCCAATATGTGGCGCCAAACGGAACCGTAGAATGAAGACAGACGAATTTGCGCGGGTTCACACACTCACTATTCTTATTTATTATAATTCACCACACGCCCGAAAGCGATACGGCAGCGCCGTCTCTCTTCGTATTATTATTATTGTTGCCTAGCTAGCTCGCACAATGTCCCGGCGGTTAGCGCGAAGCAGTTTCCACCGCCGGAACTCACACAGATCACACACTCGACACTGCCGCTACACTAGTGCTAACAATCATTCAACTAACAATATATATATATGTATATATATATAAATCTGCCTGCGTCTGCCAGCCACAACACTCACCGCCTTAGTGCAGCACTGCTGCCACGCTCCCGCCGCTGTCGCTGCCAGGCCGTCGGACGTGCCGGTCGCCGCCGGACTAAGGGCTTATAATTAAACATTTTTTAAGGAGGTTGTTTTTAATTCTAGACTATCCTCCGTCCCCTACGGGCTTGGAACTTAACCTGAGGTATATCTTCAATGCACCGAGGGCCGGACATGTTAAGATATCTAGGGTTTCCCCAACAGTCCTTGTGGCAGCATGGCCGCTGACTCTCAGCGGTATGGTTTATTATCTATTCTCAATGAGCATCGCTCAAAGAAAATTCGATCAACAACAGGGATCGAACCGGCGACACCCCGGTAGATGACAACCATGACTAGCGCACTAGTCCCCTAGACCACGCCGCCACGGACTAAGGGCTTGCAGAGTGCGCGTTACGCCGAACGCTCGAGGTAGCAAAAAGGACTGAGGAAATGGCGCGCACCCTTTTTATCCGGCCGGCGACCGGCAACATGACAGTGCGCGAACAGCGCAGCAGCGGGTTATGGCTAACAGCGCCGTAGCGAGCTGTGGCTAGCAGACAGAGATCATCGCCATCATGGCGGGCAAATACAAACTTCAATCCGTGGCCATACTATATGCAACACTCCTTAAGCGCCTCGCGTTCAAGCTTTACCTTTTGCAGTTGATCGGATGTATTGCTGATAGTAATAAAGTGCTGGCTCCCCTCATCACGTAACGCCGCAATCTGTTAATAGCTATTAATTATCTTAGGAGAAACAGTTGTCCAGTGTCGGAAAAATCGTGTTTATAGGTATTTTAGTTTATTTCGCAACATTACTAAAAAAAGAGAGAGATATATATAAAAAATGCATGAAGAAATGAATATGTACACTTCTGCGATAATAGGTTGTCGTCTATGAGGGTAGCGACTGTAGCAGAATGGCCGAATGTAAGACTGTAGAGTGCCATATTTGTTTTAGCGGCTATGTAGGTTGAGAGAGAGAGAGAGCTTAGCGACGTTGCTGATATCGGCGCACTTAGCTACGGCAGCAGCGACAGCGGGGGTTCGAATCTGGAGCCGTTATAACGGACTACAGTGAGTGAGGACAGTTAGAGTTGAGTCGCGGTCGAGGAAGGAACACAGTGTGCTTATAAAGGCCGGAGAGGCGGTGCTGTACCGAAGTAGCAAAGGAGTCGAATGGAATAAAACGTCAGCCGTGGTGGTCCATATCCGTGTCTTCGTCCTAGTAACCCGTTTAGGCCCTGACAGTTGATAGGCTTGACTCTTGATAGTTGACAGGCCTGACTCTTGATAGGTCTTACAACTACAATATGCATAACCCAAGCACACTGCTATATTATGCGTAGTGATCCACAAAAACCGTTTAGTCTAACTACCCGCTCCTTACCCTTGGCCGTTTCCTTTGAGTGCATCTCCTTGGTTGCTTGGAGCTTAGGCACTTTGTCGTTAAGTTTATCCATTTTCTTTTCAAATTTCCAATTTTAACACTCGAGCCCTAACATAATCCTGCTGACTTTTAAGCTTGGCTGCATGCTGCTGGATAAGTAGTTTAGCGTCCTGGGAGCCTTATCGTTGTACTTCATACGGCCATTCGCATCACCCTGGCTGTCCTCGAGCTCTGAATAGCGCTGCGATATGGCAGAGATCTCTGAATTCATCCCCGTGGCGTACAGGCGTGCCGTTGTAAATTCGTCTTCGATGCCTTTGCCACTTTCAAAAGTGGGAACCTTAAGCTCTCCCAAAGGCACCACAACCCCAATCTCGTCAAGATCCCGAAGAAAGCCAGCTAGAACTTCGTCAACTTTGCGTTTTTGATTATTGGAAAGGTCCTTCAGCTGTTACAGCTTATTCTGGAAGGATGAGAGTTGCTGAGTCTTTGAGCTGATTTCGTCATTGATGTGTTCGAGCTGCTTGTTTTTCGACTCAGTCTTCGCTCTCTTCTGGTCGTAGTTGACCGCCATCTCCTCGAATGCCTTTAGTAACTCCTCAACATCCTTGCGCGCTCGTAGGTGCTGACCCTGGAGGTCGTTCATGTCCTGTTTCACCTGTTCGTTCTCCCAATAGATGCTTCTCATTGTCTCCTCCTGTTCATTCAGCTGCTCGTGCAGTTTTTCGATGAGCACGCATTTCTGCGCAATCTCGTCGTCTTTCTCATTAAGCTGTCGGTAGAGTTCGGTCCGCTGGTCTGTGTGCCAGTGGCTGGGCGGTGGCAGCGAGCGCCTTCGTCTGCTCGACAATATTCGTGGTCGAGGCGGCCATATCGATGTTCACCTGGCCGTTTTTGTTGATGCTCTCGCCGTTGCGCCACTTCTTCAGTTCGGCCTGAACTTGCGCGCGCTAGGCAGCTAACTTACTGCACCGTATCCTTCTCCTTCGTGTAACGCGGCCTCCACTACTCGGCCGTGTGCTTCTCATTCACCACAACCACGTTCTTAATCGTTTTCGCCCGCCGGCTAAGAGCGTGGGCTGAGACACCTTATTGTTGAACGACGCCGGCAAAATATAGATTCAAATTATCGTACGCGAATTGCCTCCTAGCGACTGCTGTAGTACTCGCGTTATCTGCGAGTCTCGGTAGGGCGCAAATGGTTTGCCATCCGCCTAGGCAGATATCACCTGATCTGTAACCGGAAGTTTCTGCGTCAGCGCTGCCCAATTATCGCCCTGCCTCTTGGAGCCAACCACACCATGGAGGCCATCAACAGCGAAGAAGACGGCCTCGGCCCTGTTCACAAAGGGCTTTTTCGTGGTGCCCTTCTTCGCTGCCTCGTGGTCACCAGATTGCACTCAAATGGAAGAGGTCATCTACAGACTATAAGAAAACTAAATTCTACAGGGTGGAAGCAGAAGACATGGGACAGATCTCCCTTCAATTCCGGGTGACTTCTGTAGCGACCTTTGTCTTTCTTCATGGCAAAACCTACCTGGAGAAAACGCAGGGCGCGGATCCTCCGCGATTTTTGCAGAACGTACAGGATCTAGAGGAAAACGTTTATACGGCTTGTCTTGGAGACGGCAAACAACATGCCGCAGAGACTACCGGTAAAACCACCGGAACCGGTCACAAAGATCGACTCAAAAATTGATCAAGCAGGCTCAAATCATGCTCTTTATGAAGGACACTCCACAGGAGGCTCGTTGTGGATTCAGTCGGAAGGCCATTGAAATATTAGCAAAGCACAACGTCAAGTTTGGCTCATTCGATATCCTCAGTAACAACGATGTCCGCGAAGGTCTCGAGAAGTTCTTCAGCTGGCCTTCCTATCCCCAACTTTATATAAACAATGAATTGATCGGCGGTGTAGACATAATGTCACAAATGGATGAATCTGGTAAACTAGCGCAGGCCTTAAAGACGGCTATTGGCACCTCTACGGCTGACTTGAACAAACGGCTAGAGAAACTCATTCGTCAGGCTGACGTGATTGCTTTTATGAAAAGCGACCCGAAAACACCTAAGTGTGGTTTCAGCCGCACCCTTATCAGTCAGTATCCTTAACTAGGTCGGAATTCTATATAAGACGTTCGACATCCTCACCGACGAAGAAGTGCTTCAAGGTTTGAAGACCTACTCGAATTGACCGACCTACCCTCAAGTGTACGTGAAAGGCGATCTCGTCGGTGGCGTTGACATTATCCAGCAGCTCAACGAAAGCGACGACCTTGTGGCTACACTCAAAGGCAAACGGATCTGAATGTATAAATGATTACCTACCTATACCACCGTCACCACGGTGGATGCCTCCTAAGCTTGATTAAGTCAAGAGGAACTGCCTCGTCAATCATGTAATGGCCTTAGTCACGGTCTCAGCTTCCCCATCAAACAGAATGCAGGCACGTCGAGGGTCTTGTAGAAGTACAGCAAATTTGAACAAATCACGTCGTGCGGCGCAAGCTACTACCAGATGCTGATCTTCAGCCGACTTCAGTGGTTGACGTCAACTACCTAAACGGCTGGATACTGTAGCGAGGTATAAATGGAGTCTTGGGAATGTTCGTAAGCGCATAACAAGCTACTTGACCTAGTAGCTTGGGTGTACATGCGACGAACTTTTTTTACGCCAAATATAGGCATATGTTATATGTAGCTAAATATAACATATGTCTGTACAAAATTATCGCCCTGTCTTGTATAGGCGTACCTATTAAAGGTCCGCACGACATCCCAGATGATATTATAGTCGCCATGTTAAATATGCACAACGCTCAAACGTTTCTTTGCTGTGTCATGTCCAGATAAATCCAGTATGAGAAAAGTATGGTCTGGCTAAAGATAGACAATAAACGATTGCGTATAGTAGTCGTCAACCAACTAACGTTAAAAACAAAGAGAGGAATAATGCTTGGAGCTCTCCCTTGACGAACCTTTCAAAAATGGCAACGGCCGTACTGAACCTTACAGCTTGAACGTCCTGGAATATTAGGAGATAAAATATGAGCTTGGCGGCGCCTTACAGGATTTGAGTTTCCAGATCAGCAAGCGCTGTTGCCAAATTGATATATGTATTTTTGAAAAAAAAAACTGGACAAACGCGGGAAGTTAGAATGATAAAAAGAGGGCAGTGGAACTATTGCTGCAGAGAATATAAATTGAGATTCAACGCATAATTGTGACCGCGGTGCCCGCGCTAGGGGCGCTGCCATATATGTATGATGCACCCATAAAAGTGTATCCATACTTACAAAAAATCATACGAATGGATTCAAATATAGCAGTTATATTTTTTTATCTAGACCCGTTTTAAACACTGAAATATCAGCTGTATCAAGTCAGCTGAGACTTAAGTCATAGACGCTAAAGATAAGGGGGGATCTTAAAGGAGGAAAAGGGAGATAGAGTTTGCTCACGCTTGCATATATATATATATATATATATATATTTGTAGCGGCGGTGGCTTAGGCGGCTAACACACCGTTCGAAACGGGGCGTTGCCATGGCAACCACGGTTCGCAAAACATCGCTAGTTCAAGCCCTGGCCGTGCTGGTAGAAATTGTTGGACGTGGTTGTCATTGTCTTGCTGCTACATACCTCTGCTGGAGAAAGCCTATTTAATTCCAGTACGACAACGCGATGACGATAGATGCATTTAGACGCTATCGTGCCACAGGCAACTTACGCGCGTCTAAAAATGTAGTTGTCAAAGCGTAAAAAAAATATATATACATATATAAGGTCGTTTGGAATTCCCACGAAGAATTTAGCCACAAAACCTTCCTGCTTTGTGCAATTCGTTTCAGTAGTCATTGGCGGACGCTTACAGTTGACAATTTCTTTTGTTGCTCTGTTGCATCCCTACTCCTGGGAGGCGGACGGCGTGTAGCTTTTGTCGGACATGCACGTACGAGTCTGCAAGAAACAAAAACACATCAACAAAACGATATACAGTTAAGAATAGACAGGACTGTTTTCATTTTACAACGTTATTAGGAACTTTATGCAACTTTGATATGTTATTGTTTACGCAAATTTTATTATATACTAAACAATAATGAAATTATTTCTACGCGTGACAATCAGAGTACAAAAACGACTCGGACCGATCGTGTAACAGAGCACTCTGCTTGCATAATACTCTCTTACAATGACCATTGTATGCCTCTCTCTACTTACCCATGTGGCTCTAGTGCGTTATACAGTGGCAATTACTTGTGACATTTCACATTTTTTTACCAGCCATCGTCTATGGCTACTGGAGTGGACTACTCCAATGTATTTATTCATAGTAGTAATATAGGTATTTTCTCTTCTACAAAGCCATGGGAGCGTATCTCATAGTGACGGCGCATTCTAGAGCGGGAGTAACTATGACTCTCTTTCCGGCGTTAGTCCGCTGGTGCACGAGTTACGCGCGCTGCGGGGACCTTCACGCGCCCACTTGAAAGTTAGTCAGACGGTGTAAACTCCCAATAGTAACTTTCCCGAGGTCACTTTTGTTGGCATGGGAGGCAAGGCGTACGATATCGATTGAGTGGCAACGAATTCATGTTGTCATTTTGTCGTGGCCCATTCGAGGGTTGTTAAGGCTACTATGAGTGTACGGGGGAAGTGTGCTGCACATGGAACCCCGGCCGGACGGTCAATGTCCCGGGCTTTAGCAACCCGGTGGTACCGTCTGAGACGCCTGCTACCTTGGCTTAATAAGCACAATGAGAGCGAGTTAGCCACACGAAGGCAGACCTCCCGTCGAGAGGACCATCTGGCTCCGCTGCTGCCCTTCGCAGCGGCGGAGAACCCCTGCTCTGGAGTGGTCGATCCTCCCTCGGGGGGGGGGGGGGGGGGGTAGTGTATATTCCGGGGTGTAACGCGGAACCGCGAGGTGATCGCGTCTAATTAGCGGGTAGGAGTAGTGTGGTACCTCCATGCCGAACCTCGATAGGGGAGAGGACGACTTCGACGTCCAACGCGGGAACGCGGCGTCCCTCCGGGGCACGCTGCCAAAGTGGTTTCAATTCAATCTATACGAGATAAAGCAATATTCCCAGTGCACACGCTTCCGGGAGACAATTGTCACTCCATTTGCATTCTTAATAAAATTTAACTATATATATATAGATAGAAAGATATGTTTTATTATTCTCATGAGTGGCTTACATTTGTACATAGGTTTACAGCTCCTCAAAGCCATCAAAGGCTAGTATGGAGTGTTTATATTGCATATTTTCTTATAATTTTACTTACTGTCATTATAATTATACTATTATCGTGTTCGGCTTATATTAGAGTAAGGTACCTAAATAGTATTGCTTAGCACTTTGTTTGAATATTGTCAAAGAAGAGGTTGCGCGCACATCTGGGGGGAGCTTGTGTGTGGCACCGAGATTTGATATTGAGAAACGAGATTGGTTACATGAAGCTGCAGACAAGATGAGACGTTGTGTGTGTGATCCCCTTGTGTTCATGGCGGATGTCAAATGGGAAAGATTAAGCAGGTTGGGATGAAGTCCCATTAAGATTCGTTTGATCTCAGTTACGACACACATCTCTATTTGCAGAGGGTAAAGATCGACATCTCTACGTATTTATAACGCATGGATTCCCATGGTGGATATCCCAATATTACGCGCAAGGCTCTTTTTTGTAAGGCGCGATGTAACGGACATAAAAACGCATATAAGTCATTCCAAATATTTCAACTGCGTAGGTCAGATAACTATGGACGTAGGCGTAGTACATGGCGAGTAGACAGTCACGGGGCAGAATATTACGGCTCTTGAACAGGGCAGCGATGCTCCCTACAACTTTTTATACGAATGTGATCTGTATGAGCTTCAAATTATAATCTGGAATCTAAGACAACGCCTAAGAATTTTGTCTTATTTATCATGCTAAGAGTGTGGTTTTCGCATTTAAATGTCTCATGGTTCATACTTAGGACACCTCTAGGCGATAAGAACTGGATAACACCAGTCTTCGACCAATCCGAGAGTCGCTTAAGGTCTTCTTTAGTCATCTACTCTATCTCTTGTGGGGAATCGCTCACAAATAGTATATATATATATATATATATATATATATATATATTGCCCACTAAACCTAACCTGATCCCCTCCTTAGCCTCTCCATGGCACCTATGTGAATGCACCTATAGGGTTCGGCGTAGTTGTACGCGTTTGCGCCGTACGGCGCGTTATATATTTTTCCGGACCTGACTAAGCGTGCCATATCCGCACTTCCAACCATCAAGCGGTCTTGCTGCGCTCGTTGTAAGGTTCCTTTCATTCAGTATGCTATGCTGTATTATACGTTCGACAACGGCAACGCCTCAACCCACGCATCGACTAACCAACTCAATCAAACTGCGTCGTAACATGTTATAAGAATAACAATTTTTAACACAACTTTGGCTAACTAAGACGATATCACAAACTGGCCAAGTGAAGCAAAGAAGTAATTCATACAAAGATTATTAATAATAATCACTATGATATTACTGTCATTTTTTTAATATTACGACTCTATTCATTAAGACGTTCAAAAGTTCACATGAAAGATATGTTGTTTAAGAAAAAAATTATATGCCTGTAACCGAGTGACATAAGGGTCGTATAAAGGTCGACCAACATAAATTTGAGCTCACTTTGAAAAAGCCTGATATTTATTTCCATGGTAGACCCCGTATGATTTCCATTTAAATGTTCACAGATAATGTAAAAAAATAATCAGTTCACGAATAGATTTTAAAAACTGAAAACTTTCAAAGTAATTTCAAACACTGAATACCAAACCCAGGAACAGCAAAAATAATGGCATTACACAGAAAAAAAAGCAATTAAAACAATGCCACTGCATTTTTGGCACATAAATGTTTATACAAATGAAAAAAAACATGTACAACTCTAAAGTGTACCACGCAAATAGGTCTTCATCTAACAGAATCACTATGTCTACTGCCGAATGCCGATACTTGTTGATGGCACTTATGCATCGTTTTCTTGGCGCCGTCCATCCGCAATTGTGGACCCTAGTTGTTGGTTTATTTTTTATTCTGCCACAAAACACAATATACAGATTTATTTTATATAGTTAAAACAGGCAAACATTTACTTAATTCACTAAAAAAGGCCACAATGCCCTTGTCTGAAGAATATTAAATTCCAACACAAAGGGGGAAGGTAAGTCACGCTCCCTTCATTTATCTTTTCCGCATCCTACAGACGCAACACAAATTTGTTATATTTATGGCAAAAGACATTAACTATATAGTCTACTACGGGTTTTAACAAAGTGGTTTGCGTGTACTTGCAGCTATATTTTTTAAATATGGTAAGCACATAAGCCGACGAAGAAAATGCGTACAATAAATGGGTATCAGGTTCGTTATGTGGTTACCTGAACGAAGAGATTCCCGAGATTGTGTAGCTTTTGCAGTTCCTTAGAAACGGTCTCTTCCATACCTTTGAGGTCTTGGCAAATCTGTTCACGGCGCGCATTGAAAGACCTGAAAGAGTATCTGATGTTGACAAGTGACTGTAGGTTTGCGGGTACATGCTGGATGCACGTGAGACAAGGGCACACTGTCAAGCCGATCATAAACGGTGCGAGGACACAACGATGCATGCCAACAACTAAACTATCAAAGAACGTAAATTGAGCTAACAAAACAATGATTATAGGATCGTCGAAGCTGTATCGAGTAGTCTGGATAAGGTGCGCCTCGTTACAGAACGTCCACCTGATATAAGGTGCAGTGTCAAAGTACAGACAGAACGAACAACATATAAGCCAAACCATATCATGTCAAAACAAAATGACCTCGGATAGTAGTGAAACATTAGTGCTGCGTGACTCGGTGATGCATTCCAACAAATATGGGCACTTCAATCAGAGACAGGCAATACCAAATTCTATGTTTATAATGCAACAATAGGGTTATTGAAGATTGGGTTAGATGTGGAGCTACCCAGTTCTCACTTGTTTGCAATCGCTCTTTATTGCTTAGGGAAGTGCAATAAAGTGCAAGTGGGCAGCTACGCGGACAATTGCGAAAAGTGCGTCTGAAGGTGACACTGCATAGAACATCTTGACTAAGGAGCCGTGGCCACCTGGAACTGACCACAACGCCGCTAGCAAAGCGGCTAATGAGCGTTGCTTGCTGATCGCTTAAGAACTAGAATACGCGACCTGGTGTATATCTCGGGCGGATTACAATCGTCAGAAGTTTAGCAGTAAGAAGAACAGTGCAGGGCGCGGATGCATACGTGTACCAATGCATGCTGAGTGAACTTACCGTAGCTCCTGAAGCTGCTTAGCCTTGGCCTGCTCTGTCTCGAAGAGTTGCTGACGTTGCTGGCTCACCTCATCACGTAACGCCGCAATCTGCTCTTGATAGGCTTTGAGGTGCTTCTCAATTTGTTCCTCAAGGGCGGCTTTAGCTTTATCGGTGATTTCTAAACACGATTTAGAACACCACAATACGTAAGACCAATTAGACCTCACACACACTTTGAAAATAAAAAGGCCTCTACCCTTACGTGTACGATATGCATAACCCAAGCACATTGCTAAATGGTGCGTAGTAACCCACAGAAGCCGTTTGCTTGACCTACTCGTATCCTACCTTTGACCTTTTCCTTTGAGTGCATCTCCTCGGCTGTCTGGAGCTTAGACACCTCGTCGTTAAGTTCATCCATTTTCTCCACTAATTCACGGTTTTGACTTTCGAGCTTTTCATTAAGGTCCTGCTGACTTTTGAGCTTGGCCTTGTGCTGCTGGATAAGCAATTTGGCGTCCCGGAGAGCCTTAGCGTTGTCTTCCATACGCTTATTCGTATCGTCCTGGCTGTCTTCGAGCTCTTTACAGCGCTGCGACATGGCAGAGATTTCTGACTTCATCTTCGTGACGTACAGGCGTGCGATTGTAAATTCGTCCTCGATGCCTTTGCCACTTTCAAAAGTCGGCACCTTAGGCTCTTCCACACGTACCATAACCCCAATCTCGCCAAGATCCCTAAGAAGGCCAGATAGAGCTTCGTTAATTTTGCGTTTTTGATTATTGGAAAAGTCCTTCAGTTGTTGCAGTTCATTCTCGAAGGATGCGAGTTGCTGAGTCTTTGAGTTGATTTCGTCATTGAGCTGTTTGAGCTGCTTGTTTTTCGAGTCAGCCTCATCTCTCTTCTGAGCGTAGTTTACCGCCAGCCACTCGAAAGTCTTCAGTAGGTCCTCAGTCTCCTCGCGTGCTCGCAGGTGCTGACCCTGGAAGTCGTTCATGTCCTGCTGCACCTGTTCCATATCCCGACGGATGCCGCTCATGGTCTCCTCCTGTTCATTCATCTGCTCGCGGAGTTTTCCAATGGCCACGCATTTCTGCGCAATCTCGTCGTCCTTCCCATCCAGCTGTCGGTAGAGTTCGACCCGCTCGTCCGTTGCCAGTGGCTGGCCGGTGGCGGCGAGCGTCTTCATCTGCGCGATAATATTCGTGGTCGAGGCGGCCATCTCGATGTTGACCTGTTCGTTCTTGCTGATGCTCTTGCCGTTGCACCACTTCTTCAGTTCGGCCGAAAATTGCGCAATCTGGGCAGCCAACTTGCTCGACGTATCCTTCTCCTTTATGTAACGTCGCTCCCACGCCTCTGTCGTGTGCTCCTCATTCACTACAATCACAAGAAGTGGTTCGGTGGGTGCCGGCGGGACAACGTGATCTCACAGCGTTCGGCCTACGTAGTGCACGCTGTTTTTGATGACAATTTTTGGTTAACGCACCCACAACCACGTTTTAAACGCTCGCAATGGGCTAAGTTGCATGTGGCACGATATCGTCTGAATGCATCTATCGTAATTGCGTTCTCTTTACTAAATGTATATAGGCTTTCTCCAGCAGGAGGTATGTAGCAGCAGGGCAATGACAACCACGTCCAACAAATACAACCAGCATGGCTGGGGCTCGAACTTTTGCCATGGCAACGCCCCCATTCGAACGATGCGTTAGCCGCCTAAGCCACCGCCGCTACCAATTATCGCCGCTTAAATCGCCTTCTAGCGACTGCTGTAGCACTCGCGTCAGCTTCGAGTCTCGATAGAGCACAAATGGTTTATCGTCCGCCAAGGTAGATATCGCCTGACCTGTAATCCTAGACAATATTTTTATCGTCACAATGAACATACACAAGGCTTGAACGTCCTCTTTTGAATGTTTCTTTACTACGTTAAGCCCAGATAAACCCAGTACGAGAGCGATGTAATCTGGCTAAAATTAGACACTAAATTATTGAATCGAGTAATTGTCAGAAGCAAACGCTAAAAACTTGCACAATTGGGTGTAAAACCTTACAGCTTAAACGTTCTTGACTATTAGGAGATAAACTATCGGCGTGACGCCGCCCTACAAGATTCAAGATCAGCAGGCGTTGTGGTCAATTTTGAAGAAAGTTGAAGTATCTCCAGTTAGAGACAAAGGCAATGGCCGGGATCAACTTGCCCTCCTCGATGGTTATCCAAAGCTCATCGGCTGTCGCAACAAACCGCTTTGATGCTCCCTGTCATATCATATGCAACAGTGTAACGGGAAAGCAGCCATTAGTTAGGAATCAATAGAACCAAATTATAACCTGAACAAGAATACACCTATCGATTAAAATGCTTACTTCAACACCCAATGCATGTATCACTGTACACAACCTCTGCGAGCACGCATACATTGGCATAAACATACATGGCGGACGTACGTTTGCTTATAACAACTAACACCGGCAAAACAATGGATTAAATATATTTGCCTCTGTGTTTACTTCGGCATGTGTTATATATAGGCATAATCTTGTTGTAGTTTTGGTACTACATATAAGAGGCTACGAGCTATGGTTGAGAAGTAACACAAGTTTTGTGACATACACATCAACGTAAATGCATGCACATAGACTAACATTTCGACTTGCTTTATCAAATGAATCACTCGTACGGCTTCTTCGTCTACTCGTCGACAACATCAGTACTGATACTGAAAAGGTGCTGCTCAGTTGAGTGTAGTAAGAGAAATGGCACGTGGTATGTGACTCAGAGATGCAGTTTCTCTTTTTAGTTGTAGCGGTACTTATAACCTGGCGATACTACCTTGGCCTTAGTATCGTGTAGTCTAAGTGCGGCACTATAGCCAGCCAGAGCGCAAAACGCATATAAAACTATCTAAAAGATTTGACTGACTTGTGTATCTCATAAGTGTTCTATTACAAAGGGCAGGCTTCACTACATCTATCGTGATGGAACAGTCCGCAAATGCCGAGAAAGCTGACGTGCCTTTCATGTATGGTGAAGCGGAGGTTAACGCGAGAAACGCGCCTGTTGTCTGCAGGGCGTTTATCAAAAGGATACCTCTCTTGTCATGATACGTTTACGATATTGCATCCTCAGCTATGTAAAAGTGGATCAGTTCAGGGTCGTCGCTGCGACGCCGGACGACCGCAGACACTGAGAACGCCAGATATAGAAGAGCTTATCGTTGAAGAACTAGCCCAGCGTCCTTCCACAAGCATTAGGGCAATGGCCGCAAGTGTCAATGCGTGTATCAGTACCGTGCACAGTGTGGAAACCGAGAAAAGCTACATCCGTACCGGTTTAGGCTTCGGGGTCCATCGGTTACCAGCCGCGTGCTGATTTCTGTATCAAGAACAAATTAACGTGGAGTCTCCGGCACAAATCAAAGTGGAATTTCCGGCACTTGTATTTTTTACGGATGAGGCTTTGTTTACACGAGATGGTTTAATGCGCATAGTTCCCACTAGTGGGCGGGAAAAAGTCCGCACTTGACTCGCCCACATGCACAACAGGTTCGCTTCTCCGGAAACGTCTGGGCTGGCATGGTGAATAACCACATCACAGGTCCTTACATACTTCCCGACAGATTAAGTAAATCACTATCAAACGCGTATAATGGCAGAAGGAGACTATTCGAGCAATTCTTATAATTAAATAACGGTTTAGTGTACTGCTAGAAGTCACACGACTGATTCATTTGATAAAACAAGTCTAAATGCTAGAGTATGTGAATGCATTCTCGTTGATGTGCATGTGACAGAGCCTGTGTTTCGTCTCAAACACAGCTCGTAGAACCATTAGTATCATGATTTGATACCAAACGGATTGTCATTAGATGTGCGTTCGCTCCGGCGTGCCAGTTGATATGAGCACAATGCAAAACAATGAGTAATTGAGCGTGAAAACCAAAATATGATAATTGCAGTTTCATTTCTTGAGAAGTATTTTTAATACAACAATTCTGCTTTGAGCTAGAATGCAATTCAACAGACGCAAAACACGCGGATATGGTTGGCTTGTCGATTGGATAACTGGGACTCTTGCAATTGCAAATTTTGTAAAGATATGTCAGGATAAAAAGCTCGATACAACCATTATTGGTAATTTCGCTCTCATTATAAAACAAGACATTTAATGCCCCCTCGTTGCATTGGGAAAGAAATGGCTAGACCTCAAAGTATGTTGGGAGCATTCGAGAAAATGTTCTGAACAACTCGAGGAATGATTCTTTGCAGGTCCTGATCAGCTAGTACGCATTCGAGCGTGTGTGTTTTGTCAGAGGGGTCATACCGTATTCGAGAATCGTTTCGTTGAAGCCGTTCAAAACATTTGTTGGATCAAGAGGACTCCGAGTGCAAAAACAAGAAAACTAGTAGTGCACAGGTCGTAAAACGCGTAAACCTAAAATAATGTAGATATCTCAAATGACGAGAACTATTGCGAGTAAGAAAATGGCTTAGTACTGTGCTAAATCGGTGGATTAATGGATAACTTAGTATTATGCTAATGCAGTGGATCAAAGAATTACCTATTGTTGTGCTAAGTAAGCATAATCTGCTGTGTGAGAAATATGAGCCAGAATAGCACGCTCTCAACGCGGTAACAAAATGTAGAAAGGCCGACAAATGGCAAAACATTTGCATTCTCATCTAGTGTGGTTCCGCTTAGGAAGTTTTTCGCAACGCCGAAATCGTATGTCGACAACGTCGAAACACGACGAGCAGAACGACCCACCTGCAAGCGCATCAACTTGCATCGATGCGATTACAGTATGCAGTAAGTGCATACGTTTTTAACTGTTTTTGTACTATAGACAAAATTGAGCCTGTATATATATACCCATAATTAATTTAGTCAGAATTTGTCTTGGCATTTGCAATTCGTTTCAGTGACACCACACAGTTTAAATCATAATGCGGTGCTAACAATTGTCCTCCAGTGGACGTGACGACAAACTACGTCAGCTCAGACCTGGTGTCGATCATGTGGACAGGGTGCCAAGCGCCGCCGTGCTGTATATCTAATGACAGCCCTAGCCGGAAACATTCACCAACGCGTGATTCTCGCGTAGCTAATCTAAGACACTTGCATACCTTAGCAATAGCTCTCTCATTAATTGTATCTGAGCTTCCTAAAGTCTCAAGGGCAAAAGGTCGAAAAGCCATAGATTCTCCGATAAAAGCATACTTCCGGCACTTATTTATTTCTGCCTTCGAAACAGCATAGCCAATCTTGGCAGCGCCGTGTCTGGGCATTGAAGCTGCTTAAGAGTCAGTCACGGTAGCGTTCCAGACGAGTGTCCTCTCACCACCCTCAAACTACTTGTAACTACACTTCACATTTTGTTTTACCAGCTGAATGCATCATCTCTGGTCGGCCACCGCTACTGGAGTGGACTACTCCGATGTATTTATTCGTAGTAGGAGTAGTAGTAGTAGTATTAGTGAAAGGCCCGGAAACAGACGCTCAAGAATGGCAAGAAGAATGAAAGAAGACCGGGCCGAACGTGCCGGGAGTCTCTGTATCACAAGTGTGGTCAGTCCAATAAAAAAGTAGTATTAGTAAGTGTTCTCGCTTCTACGAAAGCATGGGAGCGTAGCTCATAGCGGCGGCCGCTTCTGGGGAGCTCTGGGGCAGTCGAAGCCCCGTTACACGACGCAAGCATGCGTAGGTGTTCGGTTTAGGGCCAGCAATGGGGTCGAGCCTCACACGTATGACCCTACGGAGGCCAAAAATCGCCATAGTCTATCCTCCGCGCGGAGTACTGGCCGCCCCCAGACATTCAGCCAACAAGCAGATCTCTACGCGTGTGTTATGCTCGACCGCAGCTATTTGAATTCGTGAAAATAGACATTCATGCGCTACGACGGACGTCGGTCAGACGGCTCGATCCTTGCCGCGTTCGAGAAAGATGGGACCCTGACTTGGACACGGTTTAATGCACCTTCCGTTAGAGACACTCGCTGGTCCACTACTGCGGAAGCACTACTAAACGTACCCGTATGTCACACGAGGGTAGCCGTAATCAAGAAGAAATAGCTGGAACAATTTTTGTACAAAGAGTATCCGTTGACAATCAATGCGGCAACGTTTCGGCAGCTGTAATAGCAACAATGTTTAATTAGGTTCGGCCTACTCTGATGCCTTAGCAGTAGTTCTGACTCTAGTTTTAAAGAAACCACTCGCAACCGTGCATATTGCACTCGGCTTTGGTTAGTGTGGGACCTCCTTGACCCACTAACAACCTGGTGAATTTACATTACAGGGACGTTTGCTGTATGACTTTTTCGTGGAGTACATACAACTTCCGTATATAGCTCAAATGAGAAAATTAAGCAAGCACTTTCGACTTGACTAACAGTTTAGACGTTAGGAGGTCGCACAGCCTCTCTATGTACTCGTCTCCGCGCGATTACTTCCTGAACTAACATAAACTAACATCCAGTACACTTCTTTAACAAGATTGTGATCACCATTGCCTTGGGGACTTCCCTTCCTGTATGTATGTACAGGTAGTTCAACAAGTTCTTAAAATGAAAACCAAGAATTTTCCAAATCTTGTTTTTAATTTTTTCTTATTCGATATACTCCCCGAGAAGCTCAATACACTTTTCCCACCGAGATTTCAGAGCATTTATACCTCTTGAGTAGAATTCCGCGTCTTTAGACTGAAAATAGGCATTGACAGCAGCCTTAACCTCTTCATTGCTGGAAAAACGCTTTCCACCGAGACTATTCTTCAAATGTCCGAAGAGGAAATAATCAGAGGGGGCCAGGTCTGGAGAATAGGAAGGTTGTTCAATAAGTTCGAACCTCAGTTGGGCCAGTTTTGCCGTTGCTTGCCGCGACTTGTGTGCGGGAGCATTGTCCTGGTGAAACAGGACAACCTTCTTCTGCAAAGCGGGCCGTTTCACGATGAGTTCTTGCTTCAGGCAGTCCAACAGTCTTGCATAATATTCTCCCGTGATCGTTTTACCGCTCTCAAGGTAGTCGACCAGAATTATTCCACGTTGGTCCCAAAAAACCGTAGCCATCATCTTTCCGGCCGGTGCCGTTGTCCGCACCCTCTTCGGAGGTCCTTCACCAGGTGCACACCATTGACGAGATGCTTCTTGGGTCTCGGGAGTGTAGTGATGGACCCAGCTTTCATCGACGGTCACGAATCTGCGCCAAAAATCCGACGGATTTTTCGACATCCTTGGCCAAATTTCGCTGTGAAGCGGAAACACGCGCGTCTTTTTGGCCTTGGTTGAGAAAATGCGGCACCCATTTTGCTCTAAGTTTTTTCATCTTCAAGTTCTCGTGCAGGATGAAATGCACTCTACCCAAACTGATCCCCAAGGCCTCCGCTATCTCCCTAATGTTCACTCGCTTATCTGCGGCAACGATTTTCCGCACTTTTTCCACGTTTTCCTCATCAGTTGCCGTTTTTGGGCGTCCTGAACGTAGTTCATCCTCGGTGCTCCTGCGACCTCTTTTTAACTCATTAATCCAGTTGGAAACAGTGGCAAAACATGGCGCAGAGTCACCGTACACCTCGTCTAACTCAGTTTTCACTTGGGTCGCATTCCAACCTTTGAAATAAAAATGCTTGATAACCACTCGAAACTATTTTTTCTCCATTTTTCAAAATCACGCCGATACGTTGCACGGGAAAAGCGATCAAACGAAATCGCAACGGCCAATCACCATAATATTGACTGCTAGCATTCGAAAAGTTGCCGTTTCCAATAGCGGTGAAAGCGCTAAAATTCGAATTCTGAAAAGCTCATTTTAAGAACTTGTTGAACTACCTATATTATGTATATATATATATATATATATATATATATATATATACAGGGTCTATCAAAATGTTATGTACGTATTTTGGGGTTTGGTAAAATTCGGCAACAAATACTCTTGTAATGTGAAGGAGGCAGGAAACGTCTTGTTTGAGAGTGAGAATGAAGTTTAGAAAAATCGTTATTATATTTTTCTCCTACATAGCTGTGCAAATCTACGTTGGCAGGAGAACGAGAGCATACCGGCGTGTTCGTAGGAAGTTCCGTATAATCTGGATGACACCCAACGCAAGCTATCTACAGGCGAATAGCCACATTAAGGAAAGTCATTAAAAAAAAGTCGATATGTTGCAATGTTTCACGTTTTCACCTTCAGAACCGTAAAATGTTTCTTTACGCCAAACAAAAACAACTATTCTCAGGCAATATTAAATGTATTGCCCTTTATTTTCAAATCAAAGCGATGGTGTTGCGTTACGTAGTTGCGGAGTAACTAAGCAAAAGACAGTTCTATCGAAGGAATGCATATTTGGTAGCATTTGAACTTGCTTCAGCAAATAAACTATTCGCGCTGGTTCAGAAATACACCAGTCTGTTTTTGCCAACAGCGTTATCTTGAGCAGTTTTTGTGCGGGCTTTGATTCGAAGTTCGCACAGCTTTGATTCAGAGTTCGCGCGAGCTTTGGGTCGAAGTTCGCGCCATTCGAGGCGCCAAAACGACATAAGACAAACTGCCAACACGGAAGCAAACGACCCGCCTAGTGCTATCTAAAACGAAGTGTTGGGCTCTGAAGACAACGTGTCACTTCATTGCAAATTGTAGACTGTTATTCATTATAATACATTTCGTGGTAAACCGGTTTACAAATGCGGAAACAGCTGACATGCTCTGCATTTATGGTGCAGCACGCTGTAACGCGAAAGCCGCGCGGCGGTTGTACACAGAGCGTTTTCCAAACACGTGTGTATACTCTATAACGCTGCTAGCGCCGCTCGTGCAATGTCTAACGTATTTACACGCGTGCAAGAAACGCTGTGCAATCGCTACAAAACGTGTTTAGTGATTGGCGGACCATCACGAAAATGATGAGTCCTAAATTTGCTATTTCCTAAAATTATTAGTTTCTGTGGCAAAATATCAAAGTGTTACGGGTCGGGACGTAAAAGCTTCAACGTAAAACATAGCATATTGACTTTCCTTAATCCGGCTATTCGCCTTTCCCTAGCTTGCGTTGGGTGTTACTCATTATGCGGAATTTTCCGCCGAGCACGCCAGTATGATCTGTTTCTTCATGCGTTGACGGATTTTAACGCAAACGTAGATTTTGCACAACTATGTAGGAGATAAAAAAGACTAAATAACTACTTTTATACATTTCATCCTCACTCCTAAACGAGACGTTTCCGCCCTTCAATCCATTAAGAAAAATAATTTTTGTGTCAAGTTTTACCATGACTCAAAATAAGTACATAACATTTCGATAGACCCTGCATATATAAATATATATATAATTTTCTAGTTTACATATACTAGAAGAATTCAACAACGCCAGTTTCGGCTTTATACTACACTAACTGGCTTGCGCATTTGATTACATCATCCCAAATGCTACGCCATTATTTCCTCTATTAAATGCGACTTATCCGAGATCCTAAAGTTGGATGGCCTTCTCTTGGTCTATAAAACCCTGTTCCAGCCAATCTTTCTTTACGGCATTCTTTTACAGAGGAATGGGCTTGAGGTTGTTCTTCGTCGGGCTCGAATATTGCAAATCTAAGTTCTAAGATTCACATTCATGAGGCGACGCAGAGACTTCGTCAGTGATATTTATGAGGTACATAGTCTCCTTCAGTTCAATTCGTTCTACCTGCTGGAGGTTGGCGTTGCTTTGAGCTCATTCGCCACATTATACTCAGAGACGTTTTAGAGAAAGCCATAAAAAAAATGGACACACCCAAAAAGAATAGTCACCTTGCCGTTTTTTTTCTTTTCTTTCGAGCTGACTCTAAGCCAACATTTAGCGACTACGTAATTTAACTCGCATTGCTTTGCAAGACAGACCCCATAAACACAAATGTGCAACCGGGGGGGAAATTGCACTCGTGCACCTATGTACTCTCCGGTCGTAATGCACTACGTCGCCGCGCCCGATATGGTATCTGCCAATATTGCGCGCTCTTTTGTTAAAGGCAAAATATTCGGTGTGCACTCGTCAATCTCAGAAGATAAGATCCTAGCCGAGCTTAAATCAACAAAGGTGACTGAGGTGCTTTAAGTTATAATCTAAAGAAAAGCGTTGTGTCAGGGACTGAATACGTCATATTAACATTCGCAGGCAGTCCCTTTTCAACAGAGATCCGCTTGGATCAACTATAGAACACTCTCATAATTTATTATTTTAAAAGAAGACGTTTCATACATACAGATCACTGGGCGTAGAAGGCATTGAGGGCGCGCACGATCCTCCATGGGTAGATATTAGCTACTTTGACAGATCTAGCGACAGCCTTGGCCTTCAGTTTATTGTAAAACAAATGGCATTTAAACTAAACACACGGCCTTAAAAACTCGAGAAGAACTTTTTCTCACTTCCCCGATCTTCACGCACCATCGTGTGGGTCGTCGAGATAGGCGACAGCAATGCCAAATTCAATCGGCCTGAGTGGGTGCGTCCATAGCCTTAAAGCCTCCTTTCCCCTGGGCTGCCTCTACCGTTGTATCGCTCGAGCTTCCCTTACTGGCCTTTCCGGAGTTCACTTGAGTCGAACTAGTTCGTCGCTTCCTTCCACGCTGCCGCCGTCATCACCTTGTAGTCGACGATCTCCCCTATAGTAAAGAGGCCACTCACAGCGGTGGCCCCAATGTCCCATGCAGCTCTACGTTGTCCGTAAGCAGTGTGTCCTACGGCGTCCAATTTGCCAAGCCCGCACGTCATAGAGATATCACTGTTAGCCTTTTTAATCTTCATTATGCAGCTCTGGAAGTGACCGTGTCCGATCAGTTCCTGCCTCGTACAGTTAGACAGCTCGACGTTCCTTAGTCACCCCGGGTCTTACCTCCGCTCATTTCTCCCGCCAGGTCGCGATGGTAGCACTCCTGACTATGGTTCAGTTAAAATCTTCGTCTAGGAAGCGTTTGCTTCCCCTTCTCCTAAGCAGGCGCCATGATAGCATCTTGGCTAGGGGCTTTGCCTCATTTCTGATTTCTACCGGGTGGCTTGCCACCACGAGTTTTGCACTTCTTGTCTTCTTCTGCCCTGTTAGGTGCACTGTTTCACACCCGTCTTAAGGTGGTGCCTTTCCATCCGCTCCTTCACCGGGGTCAAAGCTTCATTAGCGGCGCTTTCTAGGGCTTTTTCGGTCCTAGCCGTCATTATGAGAGCGGGATCGTCGGTGTACGCCAGCGTACCCACCCCACTCGAGAGATGATCTATCTGGATCGAGCACCCCGTTGTAAAATCTACCCTAACCGTAACCTCGTACTCTTTTTTTCAATATGGGAAGCTTGGAACATACATAATGCATCGTTGGTATTTGCATCTAACACGTATTTTTGTTTTGTAAGGCTTAATGCCCGTGTACGGTGGCTTCATTCTATGGCCGATTTGTTAGTCCACTCCGGCATTCACCTTGTCTAAATTGGGAACCATGAAAACCAATTTGTGAGTGGCCGTTCCGGGTTCCGAATGCAAGGCAAAGGCAGAGGCAAAGGTCGGAATTATTTTGGACAATACTCCGAGACCATGAGAGAGGACCTCACGTTCTACGGACTCATCTCGACTCATGGTCCCCAAACCTAAAAGGGTGCTACAATGATTCTTCTCCATCGACCTGTGTACGAGGGCTAATGCTGTGTTCGCTGCCGCTTGCGGTCTCAGGCCTCGGTAACCCAGGTAGGATGAAATCATCAAACAGAATTAGGCAAAAATTCTCTTTCTTTTCATCGCATCCACAACTATTTTCCAAATCGCTGTGTTGAATGTATTTGTGACATTCTGATAGGTGAGCAACACACATCGCTTCGTGCTTTATATATATCCAGCTTTTTATTTTTGCCAGTCTTCGATTTGAGATTGGTAAGTACCAACGTTTCCATCTTACAAGCGAAACTTGTAGTCTCTCTATGTCAGGGCGGTTTTTCGTTGATTTTAATGTCCCTGTATTGTACAATGTATACTTGTTGGCATGGAAGCTCTCTAGAATTTAAAGTCTTATTGTATTAGGTGGTAATTCTTGTTGCAATTCTGTTTTATTATCTGTCTCCTCACAGAGTTTTTGGGTCGACAACTGCTGGCGGACCGTCAAATGTCATTCCGCCTTTTCCGCCTCCTGTAATACGTTGGATGACACCAGCGAGCTGCGCGTTAAGAGGCCAGATTTTTGCCTCTAGAGCAAGTTCTCCCCCAGAAAGTCGCTGAAATTCCTGAATTAGTGCCTTAAGCTTCTTTAAGAGCGAGATAACATCTCCCTCCGCTACATTAAGCTGTCTTTTGACCATCGTTTGCACTTAATGCTTTCATGGTGTGTATGTAAAGCCTGCAGCACCCGTTAGCGCTACTAATGGCTACTTATAATTCGGGCTGCTCATGGTGGCATTTCGCACAACTATGTAGGAGAAAGAAGAGCAGAATAACTACTTTTATAAATTTCACTCTCTCTCTCCTGAGACGTTTCCACCCCATCCTTCCATTGGGAAAACATATTTTCTTGCCGAGTTCTACCAAACCTTAAAAAAGTACATATTGTTACGAATGACCTTGTATATATCTATATATATTCTTGTGGTCACAAATACATCACTTTAACAACTATAAGGACTTTGCGTCAAGACTATCACCGGGTGATCTGCATTTGTATGGATACATACACATACACCTATACGTATATACACACATATATATACATTTACATACACATACATATAAAATATATAAGCTACAAGGCCCCACAATGACGGGCTAATTCATTTAAAGATTGCACAAGATTGCATTTTGCGGCATGGTATCTTCGGCAGAGTTCACCGCAGCGGCAGCATACACAAGTCTCACATGGTTCATGGAATTCAGAGCGTTGACATAAAATGTGATGAAAGCCGTGTACTGCAAATCGTGTTATCACGTGCCTGTTGCTACGCTCTGGCCCCTTTCACTCCGCATTTCTCGTCGCTCTGGTATTGAAGAATTCCGGGTCGATTTCGGAAAATTTCGCCTCCCATTTTCTAATGCAGTCGTTAAAGGCTGCGGTTTGCGGAAGGTTATAACGGGGCCTTAGGCCTTCTATAAAAAGTGGACAGTCTGCTAATAGGAAGACGAGGCGGTTGCGCGTTGACGTATGGAGTCCCAGAGTCCGTTTCAGGAAAGCTGCTTTGATCTGATTCAGCTGGTCGAGGTTTCTGGGAGTCAGGTGCGCCCATATTAGCTCCACTACATATGAAGCCACGGGGGCGATCTTCAGGCCGAAGAGGCGAATGGCTGTGGCGAGGGACAGGCGGTGCGGGCTCCTGATGAAAATGCCGCTATAAGGGCTTTCCTGCATCTCTCCATAACATGCACCGAGAACCCTACCCCATTCGACGGAATAATTAGTCCCAGATAAGGGAACTTATTGACGTAGGCGAGAGAAAAGCTACCGATATGAAGAGAGTCGTCACGTGCGACCCTGCCCCCTCTACATGGCCTCTCTACACTCTTCGGAACTTTAGTGCCCCCGTCTTACGAAGATTAATTGTTAACCCCAATTCTGTAACAGCTGTGTTGAGCCTGGCCAGCGCCTGTTGGACCTGGAAACGGCTACTTCCATAGATGGCTAAATCGTCTGCGTATAATAAAACTTTAACGAGATATCTACAACCCCGAATTTGTTTGATTGTTATCCGACAATCCTGGACTTCCTAAGCCAAGCCCTAGCGGCTGAATCCCAGCAACCCGCTACCAGACGCAGCGTCTCCAACAATTGGAGAGAACCCACCGGCTGTCACTGGAGCAGGGGTCGGAGCAGGAGCCGTGGACGTCGCTAAAGATAGTACAGTGGAATTGCGAGGGCGCTGCAACGGTAGCGCTGCTCGCACCGTCGGCTCTGGATGCTGTGGATATTCTGGTTCTGACGGAGACGTGGGCGACCGCGCCTTTTGATTACCCAGGTTTCTACGCCGTCCACTGCATGGCTCAAAAGAGTGCTGGCCCCGGACGACCCAGCGGTGGAGTGTCCGTGCTGTACAGCCATAGAGTAGGGGACCTTACCCCCTGCTTTGTCGGAGACAACCTCGTGGCCCTAACAGGCCTACGCAAGGCCTGCGGACTCGGAACTTACCCTCGCACTCGTTGAAAAGTTGGTCGGCGGCATTCAAGCCACGCTTCCGTCTGCTGCCCCTCTGATCGTCGCGGGAGATTTCAACGCTCGTCTCGATTGTCCCTCCACGTGATACTCTAGCTGACTATGGTTGCTGGATAGTTACCCCAGCGTCTTGTCCGACCTTCCTCAACCATTCGGGGAGCTCGGTCATCGATTTATTTGCGGTTAGCTTAAGCGAGGAAAGAGTAAACTATATTGGAGAAAGGAATTCGTTGAGTGAAGGCGGCCTTATTCGAGCACATATCCCAACTGCGCTAGAATTCGAGGTACATAACGACACGTCAAGAGCCCTCAGACGAGTGCCTCGGACCCGTAATCTGGACGTTGCGGCTTTACTAGAACGTTCGCATGAGGTCCTGCCGATTCCTGATACCATTGACGTCGAGCAGTATGCTTATCGCCTCGTAAAGATCCTTCAATCGTCTACTTGCTCCCCCAGGAAAAAGAAACATCGCCCTTGGTTCAACCACAACTGTCACGTTGCTCGGGCGACACAGAAGGCCCTCCATTTGTTGTCAGAGCTGCAACCTGCCGCTAAGCCGCTTGCTGATGTTTTCCGAACGATCTGCCGAAAGACATACACTCAGCAGAAGAAACTATACCTCGAACAACAGGAGGCTATCCTTCTCGCACACGCGGAACAAGCTCCATACAAGTGGCTTACACGCGGTGGGCAGACCTCCTGTCCTATTAGCTCCGAATGTTTCCGAATTTCACCGAAATGTTTGCATCGAGGGACACGATCCCCCGCGAATTACCATTCTCAAACGACAAGACATCAGAGCGAACTTGAGAAGGACTTCACGGTCATGGAAGTTCTGCAGGCTCTTCAAGGGCTGTCCAACACAATGGAGAAATGCGACTCTATTGGTGATCCCGAAAGGCAAAGGTGACCTTACCCACCCCTCGGCCTGGAGAGGCATTGCAAACAAGAGCGTGTGCTATAAGCTGCTGTCGTGCTTGATCACGAAAAGACTAAGCGCCTTCTTGGAGGCCACGAACGTTATTCCTGACGAACAACATGGATTTCGGAAGGGACGTTCCACGCAAACAGCGTGCAGAATTCTCCTGGATGACGTCAAAGAAACCCTCTCCCGGATAGGGCAGTCTCTGTACGCGGTATTCGTCGACTTCAAAGCCGCCTTTGACTCCGCTCCACGCGATCGTGTGCTCAACATTCTGGCAGTAGTCGGCGTTCCCTCGAAGATGCTGAACCTCATAAGAGAGGTCCAACAGGAAAACCGGGTTATGTCAATGATGATACCCTATGATGGATCCGACAATAGCGGTGCTAGTTGGCTGGCACTATTGGGATAAACTTCTCAAACCCAGTGCCTGGTGAAGGCTAACAACCCTGTCAATTTCGTTGTGTCCTTGTATTTGTTGTCGCATCTATGTATGTTTTTGATAGAATGTATGTATGTGCTTTACGGCGAAACCAATTCGTGCTGGTTCCAGCTCCGCTCAATCGGGATTCGCGATTCGAATGTGCGATGCTGTGCAGTAAAGCGGTGCTCATCCCCGCGTGCTCAACTCCCGTGGTACAGTGATCGATCGCGTACAGTAGTAGCACCTTAAAAAGACAAAAACAGAATATATGTCGAGACAAGGAGAAAGTGATATGCCATGTGGTTGATGTTGGTGGCAAAACGGGGAAGGTTGACGACGAGACGGGCCTTACGCACTCAACTTAGTCAATCTGCACCTGACCAAAGCTACAGCACGCGACAGGGCGGCCTTTTTCTACACATATATATATATATATATATATATATATATATATAAAGGCCGCTCGGTCGCGTGAATAGCTTCGGTCCGCTTCGAAATATATATGTATATATAGAATGTCCTACTGTACTAACCAATGAGCGCAACGTGACCTCTTCGAGCCACGTGTTCTGCTGCGGCTGTCGCGCGACACGTCGGCGGTAGTGAACGTCGCCACACAGTCATTTTACATGCACTTTATCTCGACATGCCCTCCGAAAACTCGTAATTACTCCGCAACCACAGCACTCGCATTGACACATATTTGATACCAAAATGATCGCCGTTGAATTGCCGATTGGCTGAGTATGCCCGTTTTAGCGCTGTGAGTGGTTGTAGGGTTATGATTTTGAAGTATTTGGCGTGAGCGTTAATAAAGAACTACATTTTAGCGAATTCTCTTCTAAGCGACCATGGGGCGTTTTCTGACCGGCCTTGCATATTCTTCAGATGGAGCAGAATTTTCACGAACACGAACGTGTGCTTAGTTTCTGTCTAGGAGGACTGCTTGTCTCGCAACAGCACATTTTGTGCTCCTATGTCGGACAAAAATACCATTGTCACAAATTGTAGTAATTTCACTCTCACTCCGAAACAAGACGTCTTAGAGACCATGTTATATTGAAAAAAATATTTACTTTAACGAGCTCTACAATTCTATGCATCGCTTTAAAAACCTTCCTGTCACACCCTGTATATGCATGGTCATTCATAACAATATGTACTTATTTCAAGGTTTGGTAGAACTCGGCGAGAAAATAATTTTTTGCAATGGAAGGAGGGGGCGGAAATGCCCTGCTTAAGAGAGACAGTGAAATTTATAAAAATTGTTATTCTGACTTTTTTTCTCCTACATAGTTGTGCGAAATCTGCGTTTGCGGGAGAACAAGTCAACACATTATAAGGAACCGATTATACCGGCGTGTTCGGCGGAAAGACACTACTAGCGTGCGTAGCGAAAAGCGAATAACCATATTAATTAAAGCCATAAAAGGTCAATAGTTTGAGTTAACGCTTTTTCGAGAAAAATCGTAAACATTTTCCTTTACGACCAAAAATATAAGTCCAAAAGACCACTCTTACGCAATAGCAAATTTAATGCCCACAATTTTCGTACCAAAGTGATGGCTCTCCGTTACGTAGTTGTCAAGTAACTAAGCTTTTTTCGACAGCCAGAGTTGTTATGCTTTACGTTAAAGCTTTCACGTTCAGCACCGTAAAATTTTGCATCCCAAGCTAAGGACGGTGTTAATGACACGTTCGGTCGAGCGCTTCGATTATGCGGATTTCCCTGCATTCTAGAGCCCCTAGGCCTGGGGCCAAAGATGGTAAGCGCCCGGATAGGATGGCTCTTACCTCCTTTAGTAGGGGCAGGATGCTTGTCTGGGACGCTACAGTCACCGGCTCATTAGCAATTTTAACGGCCGGTGGTGGGGCGATCTCGGCAGGCCACGCTGATAATCTAGCCGAGACGAGGAAGCTCGTAAAGTACGTCTCAATAAGTTAGCCACATGAGTTTCAACCGCTAGCATTCGAAACCCTGGTCCTCCCAGGCAACGCCACTTGCAAATTCCTCCACTAGGTCAGTGAGCAGCTGAACCTCACAACCGGAGACAAGAGATCTGCGGCTTTCTTAAGACAGCGCCTCGACTTCGACGTCTAACGCGGGAACGCGGCGTCCCTCCGGGGCACGCTGCAGAAGTGGTTCCAACCATGGTATACGGCTATATAGGTTCGAGGGCTGTGACTCGTCGTCAATGTTACAGGCAGTCCTTATGTGTTGACCCAGACCTCTCCGTGTAAGCAAGAGCCCTCGACTTGGGCAAGGGGCCCCGTTGGGATCCGACTGCCCGGGCCGCGGGGTGGCAAGCCCGCAGTAAGGCGTGGTCTGTCATTACAAGGCGAGACTTTTAACTTGCCCACCACGGAAAGCAGTCCCATCAGAGGGCGCAACGCTTCCTCTAGAGACCTCATTGCAGCAGATACTTCTGGTCTGGTTCCTTGTAGAAGGTCCGCCAACCCCGAGAGCGACGAACCGGTGTCGGCCTTTTGACGGGCCTTACTCGTTCTCCTCCAGAAGCCACGGATCCTGCTCATTGACGACCTGTAGCCGCGCTTCTTCTTCTGAAGCTTCGGTATAGGTTTCGACTTGGGCGGATGCCGCGGGACAACGCACAGCTTCACCGATGACCGTCTCAGGGTAATCTGCTCTTACTTGCTGGAGCATGCGACCCTCCAGCATAATTCTGCTTTTCTTATGCAAGTAAGCCAGCCGCAAGGCATAGGGTGAATGCCGCCCGGTGAGGTCCTTGGTAATTCACGCACTTTGGAACGTTACGACAGGAATCGGCAGTATGGTCCGGGCCTCTACTATTTTTGCCGAGCTTTTGCCCAGACACTTGTCAGCCAGGTTTCAAGCAGTTAAAGCAGATTCTTGCTTGGCCCGGCTCCAGGATAACTGGGTGAGATCTGTGGCCGAAAAAGACGGACACCGGGGGTTGGCGAGAAAATATAAGGATTAGTTGGTGAAGACATGTACGAGTTGGAAGACGGTAGGAGATGGCACAGGAACCGGTTGACGCGTGCCCCCCAACCACAGGTAGCACGAGCAGCGCAGAGGCCAGGCTATCTACAATGCCCGGATCAAGGTGCACAGCAGAAACCTGAAGAAGCAAGACGAGGTGCGTCAGAAGAACAACACGAAAACAACAGCGCACCGTGTGAAGGACGTCCACGGCGAATGAGACGCGCACCGAGCCGGCTACGGGAGTTCGTGGGTGAAGATGGCTTAGGTTAAAACGGCCTCGACTGGCACAAGCCGGGCGCTGGGCCTCCGTTGTTCATAAACTATCCGAAACGCAGGGACGTACTAATGAGAGGAGATAAAGTAGTTCTGCCGCTGCAACTTCGAAAGCAAGCGTTCCAGATGGCCCACGATGATGCGCATCAGGGGATGGTGAAGACCAAACATCAACTGCGAAACACGTTCTGGTGGCCGGGAATGGACAAAATGGTAGAGGAAGCGTTACGAGAGTGCCGGTTGTGCGCATTACATGACAAGACAGCGGTGGTTACCACAGCTCCCGTGAGGACGACGGCCTGGCCAGCCCAGCCCTGGACGAGGCTAGCAGTCGACATCCGAGGCCCGGACAGCTCATTCACACATCAGAACACTTTTAGTAGGCAATCTGTAGGACACCAATCGTTCGACACTGTATGTATCTCCCTCTTCCAGTTCGGCCATCGCCGCAGTTTCACCCCTGGCAAGCTGATAACTTGGTGTTAAGTGGTGGCACACGTTTCACTTGCAGCAGTCATTATATCCTTTGTGACAGTGTAACACCATGTTAACCGAATCAGTTGGAGATTATTTTAAATCAAAAACAATTCAATTTCGACGCGAAGGCGAAACATTGGCTGAAAACGGCGAACTCTATCTGGGTTTAAGAACTAGATAATTTGTAATCAACTTCTCCTATGTAGGAGATCTTTAAGCACACTGAAGAAAGAATTTGGAAAGAACTACAAGCCTTTCACAGTATCCAAGAACGCACATAAAAACCACTGGAGTTTTTCTTGAATCCTTGTCCGTCAGTCTTTTGAATTTGATAACCTCACCCACAGCTTCTTACGGTGTCGAGCCCGGTGGCGTCGTGCATTCGCCTGCGCCTCGCGACCGAAGGAGACACATAGGTGCACGTATTCGATCCCCACCGTTGCACGTGTGTACGTATGGGAACTGTTTTACGAAGCAATGCGAAAGCATAGCCGTGGACGCAAAATGTTGACTTAGGGTCTGCCCGGAAGAGTGTTGTTCGTATGATAATTCATTTATTCGTTCGTTTTCGGCAAGCTAAGTTGGGTAAAACTATCCCTAGAACGTCAGAGTCACCCTGAAAAAGCTTCCTACGGAATCCAGGTAATATGACCTCATCTCTCGAAGTTGATTTAAGGGCGTTCGGTTAAATCACGGCCGGTTTCCTGAAGAGAGTGCTAACACTCCACCGCACTAGCCTCAACAGATTTGGTGTAATGCCCGGTATTTGTGGAGCACCTACAAAGAATACACGCTCTACCGAAAACGGTGGTTTTTGACGAAAATGTTCCCAATGAGATAATAGGACATTGGCACGCTGTTCTATTAAACCCAGGACATGACGTCTAGTTCATGGAAGCGCTGCAGCTATTAAAACAGACGTTTACATCATAAGTAGCGTTTACATCTCTACACGGAGTCTGTGTACGGAAGAAGTTCCACTGCAATACTTTTGGAGTGTTTGTGCAAACTTTGCGCGCGACATTGTTCTTTATATCATCTGCAAGGATGCGATAGATGAGTTGTCCTGACTTGGGGAAGTAGTGATAAGCTTCCACATATGTGAATGTGTGTTTTCTTTCTACGCACAGTATGTAAACCATGTAAAATATCCATTGATTATGAAGACTACAGAGTATAATCAATACTTTCTGGGCGCATTTGTAGACGACGTCAGCACCGTATGTAAGGGTAAAGGGCGGACCATCTGCAGGACAAACCAACAGGCAGTTTGCGATTCGATTGGCATGCTGCAACACTTTGGAGGGCCTAGCGCAAATATGCGTTGCTCGTTTCCGTATGGGAAACAGGCATATTTTTGTATCCAACTTTAACGAGTCAACCACTGCCCTAAATATGCATGAGTATCTAACGCGTTATGTGTTTCGCGTGCTAAAGTTCTTAACTTCACATGGCTCGTCAGCTATTTGAAACTCCTTTTCACCGCAAATTTGACTTACGGTTGCTGTTATGGCTTTAAGAGAACGTGGAATCAAAATAGCATCACGGATACTTGCCTCTTCAATGCGTAACGGCACTCGCGCTCCTGTTCTAGATTTGGGCCACTCATCCGCAGCCGAACTACACGTTAAGCCTGTCTGTTGTCTGAGTACAATTTATTTAGGACAACATTTGCTCTCTCGTCCAGAGATGGTAACAATAATGATAGTGAACAATTTTAATTCAAGTTAAAAAATTCAAATTTAAGCGATGGCGTGCATATACCGTGCGAAGTACCCACCACTACCATTTGTGGGTTTGATCTTGAAGTCTCGAACAGATCGCTGAAAGACAGAAAGCAATTTCTGACCGCGACCGACCTATGTCCAGCGTTGTACCGTTTATTGTAACTATGTTGTTACCACGCTAAGCTAGACCGTACAAAAATGCGTACATGACAAATTATTACATACAAATTAATGGATATAGCTTGAGCCACGTTGTTAAACTTTGAATTCAATTTCGCACGACTAATAACGTGCGTGAAATCCTTTATCCCCTCGCACTTTAGCTGGTAATACCCTAGCAGTTACAAGCCAAACAGGAATCGATGAAACGTTGAACAGATTTAACTGCATCCCAAGTATGGCATGACCAAGTGAATGTAAGAAGACACGTCGTTTATTCTTTAATCAGTTGCGGTGCTACTACAGCTGGCCGTTGTTATCGCTGCCGTATGCTTGTGTTGTTAATCTAAAAAAATCATATCAGCAGTAAGAACGTACGCTCGCATTGCTCGCATTTTTCCTGATGTTGCCTACAATTCTTAATATTACACACGCGCACGTGTATATATATATATATATATATATATATATATATATATATATATATATATATATATATATATATATATATATATATATATATATATATATATATGCGATCCACATTCCGCAGTCTCAAAACCGAGCATCAAATGCAAACATGTCGACGACAAGCCACAAACGAATAAAAACAAACGGAGTTTTAAAACCACCTATCCAAATCGTAGTCTAGATTCATTGCATTCATGCAAGGAAAACTATGTGTGTAGCTGTATAATTGTCATTGCAATAAAATGTGCATGTGTGTGTGTACATATAATGTCCTGTTTCTATTACCAATACAATATTTGATCTGAAGCTTACTGTTATTGAAATCACGTGTTTACTTTTGTATTTCTATAGTTGTCATTGGTTTGTTACACGTTACTGTTACTGTGTTTTGTTGTTTTTGTGAATAATTGTCATTGGAAGTTATGTTGCTAGCGTTACCTTCGCCTGCTGTTGTTCTTTTTGTATTTGCATATATATATATATATATATATATATATATATATATATATATATATATATATCAATTGCTACTCGCGGTTGGTTGTTGCCTTTTTGTCGATACTGTTTTGAATAGCATTGATGCATTTATTGGGCATCGCTATTTTGGCTACTGCTCGCAGCTTTTACCGTTGACCCTCTTATGTATTGTCTTGCCGTTGTGTTTTAACTTTACAGACAAACAACCGTCGTAAGGTCGTTCTTTGTATGTAGGTATACGTTTATCATGTACATGTATGTATCTTTTGTTACGGCGCTTTTTATAGCGATTTCTTTCTGCTAGCAATGTCAGTCGTAGTCACCATTAGTGCTATCGTTATTATGATTATTATCACTAGTATAAGCTTACCAATAATTCCTACACGAGTTATCCACTTAATCCTCACTACAATCCTGTTTCGTTTGTATTTTCGTCAATCGAAACCATACTGTCCATTCACTTTAAGGCAGCCCGGTTGAGTTCAAGAGTCCAAGAGTGCTTAGGGCATCCTGTCACGCCGTATATCTGCGTGTGCGTCGACCGTAAGTCGTAGAAGCATATCCCAGACCTCAAGAAGCAGCAACTGTTCACTGAGCTGTCCCTTTTTGTCTGTTACCGGTGGTCGCTGTACTGCTGGTGCCAGGCAAGTGATCCACTATCTGAACTAAGGTGAACAAGAAGAATACCCCACACACTATCCCAAATCGATTGCCCTATCGACCCCAACGCCGCCGTATATACCCTTTCCAGGTTTAAACCGTGACCTTTTCGCCCACAGGCTAAAAACAACAATATTACTCAGCTAAATCAGTCGGGGCACTTAGATATCACACCGTACTTCACAACATAATGGATTAATCTCTTTGATAATGCACCTCGAGACAACCGCACCGGAAATGTCATACGATTTTCGTACTGGTCGACCCAGTTCTGATCCTTCCGACTGTCTTCGTTCAGCTTTTACTCTTCCTTCTTCTCCTCACCCCGTAGTGCTTCTTACATAGCCTAAAAACTGCTATAAATTGTTCGCCCTACCTTCGAATTCGGCAAACATAGGTCCTTCCTACGGCCTTTCTTAAATGTTGTATCTATGTATATATAATATTTTGCTATCGTTAGCATAGTGTGCATATATTAGCTAAAGCATACTAGTGGGTGAAGACACCATATAGTGGCTTGATCCGCCACCGTGACTTGCTCATTTTTCCGTCGATACGGACAATAAGCTTTAACGATTCGCCGTGGTATTAGTATTCTTACTACGTAACAAGATCTTCATTATTCATCGTGCACCACTTAGAATCACGCAATCACACAACCTCCGAGTAGTTTTTCTCTCATGCTGCTTTCTCAGTCTATTTGTCTGTTCCGTACACAAGCTCAATATATGTTAACTTGGGCCGGATGCTGTCTATACATCTAGTATTTCTTATATGGCGTAAAGTTTTCACTAGTTGCCCCCCAGCAGGACGTATGATAAGATCATAAGTCAGCAACTACGCCCAAGATTGGAAAAAAGACCCCATTTTTCGAACTGCCAACAATTCGAGGGCCAAATGGCAAGAATGCAGACAGCCGACATCCTGCGAAGCATTCGCCGACGCTAAACCAGAACCAATTGTTTACGCCTACGTAGAAGCTGTTTATTTCACTAGAGTTACTAAAGCCCCCCCCCCCCCGCCCCCGCCTGTGTCAGCACACTGGAGTTAGAAATTTTGATTCACATCTCAGTCTACTGTGCCATTCCTCCATCTCGATTTTCGTGCGCACCACCTCGATGGCCGCACAGACCAAATGACGCGGATACTGGCAACGATTCTCGTGCTGCTAATGCTGATCATATATATATATATATATATATATATCGTGTGAATGCCGACAACTAATGGATGCTTTTTGGTGCTATGGGTACTATGATTTAGGGCGGCTTCACGAAATATACCTTCACGTCATACAAAATCGCTGGCAGAATACCTACTGGGTTAGTAACCTGACCTATCCGACGTAGGAACACGACACAGATGCTGGTCGGACTATCGCCGCTCCCTCATGTAGGGCCTACGGGCCCTTTATTTCACCAAAGTGCATCAACGAGACTTTCGGACGACGCAGCCCAAATAAACTTCATCAACTACCAACTCCCCCGCTCTAGCGATCCTTGTCAAGCCAAGGATGGCTGATACGTGATGAATGTCAGACCTCGCAGACTACGCAGAATCGTTGGTATACAACTAGCGCCTCGCTTCGAAGAAAACAGTGCGCATCCATTGGTATGAATGACGAAGACAGTCAAATGATGACACATCATATATACGTAGTTGGCTATACATAGGCTGTAGTTCTTATCTTTCTTTCTCTTTCTTGATAATAGTAAAAGCATTTGAACAATGTCAGCGCCACACGGCCAAGTCATTGTGGTGTTGTTAGACTATTAGAATAAATATTACTATTATCCGTATTAGTGGCTACTGACAGCTTTATATATATATATATATATATATATATATATATATATATAAATGCGTCTGTATGTGTGTGTGTTGGTACTGCTTACCGCTGACAGACAGGGATCTCCATGATCAAGCTACAATAAGGCCTCTCTCATATATATTAATTGGCTCAAAGCGCTATGGGAAGAAGACGAAAGCTCACTCACAAGCACGATTGATTGAACACATATAATACAAAACCGTTCTATTTAAAAACCTATCGCAGATGCGACGTGCCCTGTAATAAGGACGCTGTCATCTAAATAAAAATGACCTACCCACCGACCTTTTTGAGGCAACTTGAAGATAAAACATTGTAAAAGCAATATAAAAAAACATATAGGCAAAGGAAAGACAACGACAACGATAAACTGGACAAACTGCAATTAACTTTGCGTAGCATCAATCCCCTTGCCTCTTTTGCTTTCCATCACCTGGGTGTCTACAAGCAAAAGTCGTAGCATTCTTCTGCAAATCGGCGTGTGTAGTTGTGCACGCGGTTCGCCTGTGCTTGTGCAGCAGTACTTCGAGAAAGCAGCTATCGAGAGCGAAAACGCGGCCGAACGCACATATGATAGACGGGTTGTCGTAATCACCATGAATGAGTAAGCCGTGTCAGAACGGCGTGTTGCTCCCGCTGCCGCTGCTGCGGCTATAGTGTTGTCGCTGCTGTGCGGCTATAGTGTTGTTGGTGCTGCCCTTCGATCTCCATCTGCGTGTCCTCTTCTACCTCCATCCTACGTCACCATGTTACCTGTATCTATGTATATTCCTCTTCTCTCGGGCATGGTATGGGTGCCTTTTTCTTATTTCTTCCACTTCAGGTGTCTCACTGTGCTGTGATCGTTGCCGTGCTGCCGTCACACCGCTGGTTCATTATGTTCTCTAGCAGGCACTCAGAGACGCACGCACGGTCCGAGTCTCTTTGAGCCCTCATAAAAAATGCCACTTAAAACAATCGTCATCTTTGTGCTTGTCTAATAACAATAATAATAATAATAATAATACAATTACAAATCATAATAATAGTCATTTATCTACGCTATGTCATTTATCGCTCAGTGTTGTCTAGGCGTTATTCTTTTACGTTTCGTTCTTCTTTATCGCTACGCCTTCACTTGCACTCTCAGCATAACAGACTGTCTACTTTCGCCCGTAGCCCATTCGAATGCATACTCTTTCTTACTAGGACAAATTAATAAAGCTTCGATTACTAGTCATATTAGTACTACATCGACGAAGACGACGATTTTTTCTTTTGTCTGCCATGACGCCGGTCGTCACTGTTATTGTTGTTAATTACGAGTAGTGCCACTGTTTCCGGCCGCCCGTTCCCGCTTCCACGGGCGTCCCAACATCAACAGTGATTCCGGCGGCGGCGGCGAAGGCGGCGACGACGACGACGACGAGGTCCCGACGTAAGTTGCAGGGTGTCTTGATTTCATGCTTGTAGTGTTGCCGGAGTGCCCGCCTGCCCGCTGTAGATCGATGGAGGCTTCCTCACGAGTGCTCTGTTGCCGCCTCTTGCTGAATGTTGTGGTGTATTGGTGCTGCAGGTGCTAGGTGGCGGTAGTACCCGTAATGAAGTCCGAGGCTGTGTGATAAAAAAGAGGCCGTGTAATAAGGAAAACGCCACTCGGTCGCATACAATAGCTTCGGTCAGGTGCGAATTGACCAAGCCGAGCGCTGTTTCGAGTGGCCCACGTTGCCTGCATCTTCGTTCGGCGTGGCTAGGTTACGATGCGCAGGGCCCGTCTCGTCGTCAGCCTGCCTGCCCCGATTGCCACCAACATCAACTACATGGCATATCACTCTCTCCTTCTCTCGACGTATTTTCAGTTTTTGTCTTTTTAAGGTGCTACTACTCTACCCGATCGATCACTGTATCACGGGAGTTGAGTACGCGGGGATGAGCACCGCTTTACTGCATAGCCTCGCCCATTCGAATCGCGAATCCCGGTTGAGCGGAGCCGGGACCAGCACGAATTGGTTTCGCTGTAAACACACACATACATTCAAACAAAAGAACACGAAGGTGCGACAACAAAGACAAGGACGCAACGAAATCGACAGTGTTATTAGCCATCACCAGACACTGGGTTTGAGAATTATATTCCAATAGTGCTAGCCAACTAGCACGGCTATTATCGACCCATCATAGGGAATAAGTATTGACATAACTCGAAGAATAGTTTAAGAGCGCATTAAGTCAACGATGCTAAGGTTTACTACACAAGGACGCACCACAAGGATATATATATATATATAGAATGTCCTACAATACTAACCAATAAGCGCAACGTGACCTCTTCGAGCCATGTTCTTCTGCCTTACAGCCTCCTTGATTCGGTCCACCTCCGTCTGGTATCTTTTACGATCACGCATCGCTGACTCTTTTGCTTCCTTCAGCGCCGTTTCAAGGGCCTTGACGCGTTCCATCGTTGCACGAAGGCGTTTCTCCAGCTTCGGCAGTTCACAGCGAAGGTCCGCATTATCCCGGACAAGCTGAAGTAATGACAGAGACAATGTTATAAATATTAAAAAAAATATAAAATAAGTACTCCCCCCACGATCTACGACAGAAGGAATGCCGTCCCCGCTCAGTACCCAAGTACCCCAACCTAACCCGCTACCACGCACCAATTAGAGTCACCACGTTAGCCCGTCACGAAGTTCCTTACCCTACAATTCTGCACTACGTCTCAACACATAGCACACTTTTCGAGATAGAAACGAGAGCCTACACAGCGCAAAAGTCCGGAACAGCCCAATCTACGTAACAGTCCATAGATGTTGCTTTAAATGTATTACATAAAGCATAGGGCATACATACTGTCAGGCAAACTTTAGGGGGAAAAGTTAAGTTCGACGCTACAAAGCGTGCGCAGACGTAAGCTTGCATGAAAAGACATGAGTACTCCCGCTTGTGAAAGGGCATTTAAAGAAAGGAAACAGCTTCGCGACTCAAGTACCTCGAGCGCGTAGTGGCAGCCAGCACAACTCACCTGCTTGTGAACTTTCGTCAGCTGATCGAGGTTGTTTTCGAGGAAGGCGATTTTTTGTTTTTGAGCAGGAGAACCTCCGGCGTCCTGTTCGCCATCGGAAGCCTCTATAACGTTCGACTTCTTGACGCGGCTTTGTAGATCCTGAATCCCGAACGCCGTATATGTTTTTGTTAATGAAAATACTTCTAAAGATACTACTAATTCGTATACTAATCCAAATTCTACACCATGCCATATGCACATTATAATAAGTCGAACTTTTTTTTACCTAAACGTTAACTATCTGAAGCAGCCTTACACACATCAGAATATATATATAGAATTAGTATTATATACTGTCTAAATTTGCGAGTATCGTATTGCCCCCTTTTTGAAACCGCACCTAAATGAAAACAGATATTTATATGCATGTTTGCGTAAATCGATAGGGGAATTTCTGGTGAACATTTGGATTAAATATAACACGCGCTCACGCTGATTACTTTTTAACTCTAGGTCTAAACTACATACAAACCCGTGTAAAATCGTCTTCCTCTAAATTTTGGAAAGCTTTCTTAATAGCGCCAGTGACCGAATGTACATTAGAATGTAGCACTCCATACATAGTGGTCCAACTAACTCAAATCTGGGTAGTTGGGCGGTCATATGTCCTTGTCCTAAAACATGCTCATATGCTCAGACAGCCACGCTAACACTAAACGGCTGATATGAGCTAAAACGCCATTTTCCGAAACACGTATGGAATTCCCTCAGGCACTTCATGTATCCACGGTTTCCCGACAGTTTGCAGAGCACGCAAGAAAACTTTACTTGCAATGGCTTCACCTTTCTGCCGATAAAGCAAGGAAACACATACTGCATAAGGCGGCATAGTGTCTCCTTCACTAACACCACACTTAGAACGTAAACACTAGCCTGGCGTTTGCTTTTTTCCACAATGTGAACATCACCTGGATCGTGGGAAGCCGGCAGTCATTCCTGCGATTTGATTTTGAAAGTTGATTTTTACATTTATGGTAAAGATTTTCTCGCCAGATAAAAATGAAGACGGCCTACTGCTTCGTGCTCGAGTGAAGAGACGTTTCTTCTACGAGCGTCAATGCGCCTGCGATCCGCTGAACTGTCCGTGACCGACACCGAGGAAAATGTGCAATCGGGTCGCGGGTCGCTCCGGCATGGAGGGCACAAACAATAGCTGCTCTTCACTAATATTCAAATGATGACGCAACATGTCCTGACATGGTTGACACGTATTAGTGTTCGACTGAACATCAGCTTTTTCTTTTTAGGTGTCCGTTGACTTGTTTGTTTGTCAACAACCGGATGAACGCGGTCCTGATACGACGAGGTACCAAATCGAAAAGCGCGCCAATATAGCTGACCATATGTATATAAAAATACGGGGGAGGTGAACTGCACACGGAACCGGGCCGGTCGGTCAACGCCCCGGGCTTAAGCGGCACAATGAGAGCGGGAAGCCACATGAAAGCCGACTTCCCGGCGAGAGGACAATCTGGATTCGCTGCTGCCCTTCGCAGCGGTGAGTCCTCCCTGCTCTGGAGTGGGCCGAGCTACTTTTCGGGGGGGGGATCACCTCGCGGAGTCGCGAGGTGATCGCGTCTCATCGTCGGGTAGAAGTAGTGTGATACCCCCTTGCCGAATCTCGATAGGGAGGGGGGAGGGGCATCTGCTGGCCTGTCAATTCGGGCCGGCGGGCACGACTGCCATATGCCAACGCGTAACCTCCGTTGGCAGCGGAAGTGTAAGTATCTCTCTCTTTTGCCATATATATATATATATATATATACAAAATAATAGGTATCAGTTGGCGTACTAAGATAGCTTATAACCTATTTGAGTCTTCGATCATGACACAAAGTCCACACTATATCGCAGTCCTTTTAGAGAGTGATTTGAGCCCAGTTGAATCAGCTATATATATATATATATATATATATGCCCCACTTAGCGCCCTATTGGACAACAAAACGACCCAAATCAGGCGGGGGGGGGGGGAGCAGGTCGTCGTATCGGTCGTGGCCTTGTCTCCCCCCATCAATGTCACCAACCCGTTGACAATTTGGCTCATCACAGGTTAACGTGTATCATGAGCGCCGGGCGGCGGGCCAGGCATGCCGCGCTTCGGTCATGCGGATTCCCCTGCATTCTAGGTCCTTCAAGACAACGTCACTCGCAAACTCCTACACTAGGTCATTGAGCAGCTGAGCCTCGCGACCGAAGACACGAGATCAGTGGCTTTCTTCACACAGCGCCTCGACTTCGAGGTCCAACGCGGGAAAGCGGCGTCCCTCCGGAGCACGCTGCTGAAGTGGTTCCAACCCAATCTCTACGAGATAAAGCAATATTCCCAGTGCACACGTTCTCGGGAGACAATTGTCGCTCCATTTGCATTCCTAATAAAATTTAACACTATACATACAATACAAATATCTGCTTTATTTAAAAAGAGGTCGAACAAGGGGAATCAATTGCTCGCATTCGCGGGCTAGGCGAGCTGTTCGCCAAACAAATGAGTGGTTAAGACTGCCACACTGGCAATCTCAGACAGTTGAACGGAACCGTGATGCCGCAGTCAATTTGGTACCCGGTAGTACCTATAAGCCTGATCATTGGGTATGAGAACTTTATGAACGCGGTAGTCAACACGACGCTGGTACTCCGCGACACTTGGGAGTGCGTAGAAAGGTGCTCACAGGTGAGAAAAGTATGACAATTTTAGCACCACGAGGGCTTTATAAAGGCGCAGGTATTTGGTGGCATCTTGTGATGAGAACACCCTCAGAAAAAAAATGCTTAGTCGAGAGGCAGCTTTTGCTAAATCGGCAATGTGCGCCCGAAACTTCATATTTCTATCAAACGTAACTCCTAGGTTCTTGTAGGATGTTACTTCAGGTATAGGGAAATCTCTTAGCTAACACTTGATATCAGCCGGGAGCTGCCTTCAGGACCGCGCACTTCGAAACTGAGATCACCATATCATTTAGCTCTTTTTTAAATAAAAATAAATTAAATAAATTTTTAAATATGGTAAGCACATAAGCCGACAAAAAAATCCGAACACTAAGCGGGTATCAGGCTCGTTATGTGGTTACCTGAACGAAGAGCTTCCTGAGATTGTGTAGCGTTTGCAGTTCCTTGGAAACGGTCTCTTCCAAACCTTTGAGGTCTTGGCGAGCCTGTTCACGGCGCGCATTGAGAGACCTGAAAGAGTATCTGATGTTGACAAGTGACTGTAAGTTTGCGGGCACATGCAGGGTGTACGTGGGACAAGGACACAGTCAGGCGGACCATAAACGGTGCAGGGACACAACGATGCATGCTAACAACTGAACTGTCAAAGAACGTAAATTAGGCTAACAAAACAAGGATTACAAGATCACCGAAGCCGTATCGAGTAATTTGAATAGAGTGCGCTTCGTAACAGAAGGTCCACCTGATATGGGGTGCAGTGTCAAAGAATAGACAGAACGAACAACATACAAGACGTGAACATAAATGTGCTTGCTGTGACCAAACCATCCCATGTCAAAACGAAATCACGTTGGAATGTAGTGAGACATTGGTGCTGCGTGACTCGGTGATGCATTCCAACAAATATGTGCACTCTAATCAGAAACAGGCAATACTAGATTCTATGTACAACAAAAGAGTTATTGAAATTTGGGTTAGATGTGGAGCTACCCAGTGTTCACTTGTTTGCAATCGCTCTTTATTGCTTAGAAAGATACAATAAGGTGCAAGTGCGCAGCTACGCGAGCAGTCGCGAAGAGTGCGTTTGCAGGCGAAACTGCATAGAACTGTATAGATCGGTTTTGACTGAAAAGTCGTGGCCACCTGAAACTGACCACAACGCCGCTAGCAAAGCGACTAATAAATGCCGCTTGCTGCTCTCTTAAGGACTAGAATACGCGATCTGGTGTAAATCTCGGGCGGATTACAATTTTCAGAAGTTCAACGATAAGAAGAACAGTGCAGGGTGGGGATGCATACGTGTACCAATGCATGCTGAGTGAACTTACTGTAGCTCCTGAAGCTGCTTAGCCTTGGCCTGCTCTTCCTCGAGAAGTTTCTGATGTTGCTCCTTAAGCGCCTCGTGTTCGAGCTTCACCTTTTGCAGTTGATCGGATGTATTGCCGATAGTGATAAGGTGCTGGCTCACCTCATCACGTAACGCTGCAATCTGCTTTTGATAGGCTTCGCGGTGCTTCTCGATTTGTTCCTCAAGGGCGGCCTTAATTTCATCGGTGCTTCCTGAAAACGGTTTAGCACAGCACAATAAGTAAAACAAATTAGGCCTCACACACACTGTGTAAATGAACGAACACGATATCAGGAACAACAGAGTGTGCTCTAATAGCAAGGTCACTACTATTACGTGTACGATATGCATAACTCAAGCATACTGCTATATGGTGCGTAGTAACCCACAAAAGCCGTTTGCTCCAACTACCCGTATCTTACCCTTGGCCTTTTCCTTTGAGTGCATTTCCTCGGCCGCCTGGAGCTTAGACACTTCGTCGTTAAGCCCATCAATTTTCTCCTCTAATTCACGCTTTTTACTCTCGAGCTCTTTAACGTGGTCCTGCTGACTTTTGAGCTTGGCCTCGTGCTGCTGGATAAGCAATTTGGCGTCCTGGAGAGCTTTATCGTTGTCCTCCATACGCTTATTCGTATCGCCCTGGCTGTCCTCGAGCTCTTTACAGCGCTGGGACATGGCAGAGATCTCTGATTTCATCTTCGTGACGTACAGGCGTGCCATTGTAAATTCGTCCTCGATGCCTTTGCCACTTTCAAGAGTAGGCACCTTAAGCTCTCCCACACGCACCACAACTCCAATCTCGCCAAGATCCCTAAGAAGGCCAGCTAGAGCTTCGTCAATTTTTCGTTTTTGATGATTGGAAAAGTCCTTCAGCTGTTGCAGTTCATTCTGGAAGGTTGAGAGTTGTTGAGTCTTTGAGCTGATTTCGTCATTGAGCTGTTCGAGCTGCTTGTTTTTCGAGTCAGCCTCCTCTCTCTTCTGATCGTAGTTGACAGCCAGCTCCTCGAGTGCCTTCAGTACCTCCTCAATCTCCTCGCGCGCTCGCAGGTGCTGACCCTGGAGGTCGTTCATGTCCTGCTGCACCTGCTCTTTCTCCCGACGGATGCTGCTCATGGTCTCCTCCTGTTCATTCAGTTGCTCGCGCAGTTTTTCGATGAGCACGCAATTCTGCGCAATCTCGTCGTCCTTCTCATCCAGCTGTCGGTAAAGTTCGGCCCGCTCGTCCGTTGCCAGTGGCTGGCCGGTGGCGGCGAGCGCCTTCGTCTGCTCGATAATATTCGTGGTCGAGGCGGCCATCTCGATGCTGACCTGTTCGTCCTTGTTGACGCTCTCGCCGTTGCGCCACTTCTTCAATTCGGCCTGAACCTGCGCAAGCTGAGCAGCCAACTTGCTCGAGGTATCCTTCTCCTTCATGTAACGACGCTTCCACTCCTCGGCCGTAAGCTCCTCATTGACCACAACCACGTTCTTAATTGTCTTCGCCCGCCGGCCAAAGTCCAGCGTGGACCGAGACTCTTCCTCGTTAAACGACGCTGGCGAAATACAGATGATAATTGTTGTACGTGAATTGCCTCCTAGCGACTGCTGTAATACTCGCGTTAGCTTCGAGTCTCGGTAGGGCACAAATGGTTTGCCGTCCGCCAAAGCAGATATCACCTGACCTGTAAACAAAAGTTTCTGCGTCAGTGCTGGCCATTTATCGCCCTGTCTATTAAGGACCCGCACGACACCCCAAGTTATATTATAGTCGCCATGTTGACGGTGCACAACGCTCAAACGTTTCTCTGCTGCGTCAAGCCCACTTAAATCCAGTATAAGAACGGCATGGTCTGGCTAAAGTTAGACACTAAATGATTCCATATGGTAGTCGTCACCCAACTAACGTTAGAAGGAAGGAGAGGAGCAATGCCTAGGACTCCCCTTAACGAACCTTTAAACACGGCAACGGTCGTACTGAAGGGGGTAGACAGCGGCAGGAGCTAGAAGTTTCAGCCGGGTGTAAAACCTTACAGCTTGAACGTCCTGGACTATTAGGAGATAAAATATGAGCCTGGCGCCGCCATACAGGATTTGAGTTTCAAGATCAGTAAGCGCTGTTGCCAATAAAAAAATAAGTATCGCAAGTTAGAGGCACCTTTTATAGTACAGCCAATAGCAAGAAAAACATTGCGGATAATAGGCAAACCAATATTAGTCGTTTCGAATAAAACTGGACATATGCGGAAAGTTAGAATGATAAACAAAAGGGGCTGTTGCAAATTGGAAGGCCGCGGGTATAAGTTTGTATTTGCCCGCCATGATGATGATGATGATTTCTGCATGTTAGCACGACGCCCGCCACGGCACTGTTGGCCACAACCCGCCACTGCCCGTTAGCCACAACCCGCCACGGCACTGTTGGTCACAACACGCCACTGCACTGTTCGCGCACTGTCACGTTGCCGGTCGCCGGCCGTATAAAAAGGGATGCGCGCCATTTTATCAACCCCTTACTATCCCAAGCATTCGGCGTAACGCGTGCCCCTAGTCCGGCGGCGACCGGGACGTCCGACGGCGTGGCAGCGACAACGGCGTGAGCGTGGCAGTGATAGTGCCCTAGGGTGGTGAGTGATCGTGGCTAGCAGGTGCAGGCAGATTTATATATATATATATATATTTAGTTGAGTGATTGTTAGAGCTAGCGTAGCGGCATTGTCAAGTGTGTGGTCTGTGTGAGTTCCGGCGGCGAAACAGCTTTGCGCTAACCGCCGGGACATAGTGTGAGCTAGCTAAGCAATAACAATTAAAATAACAATACGGAGAGAGGCGGCGCTGCCGTATTGCTCTCTGTCGTATCGTGAAATATAGTAAATAAGATCAGTGAGTGTAAGAACCCGCGCATTTTCGTCTGTCTTCATTCTACGGTTCCGTTTGGCGCAACAGGGGCAGTGGAACTTCTGCTGCACAGAATATAAATTGAGGTTCGCCGTGGAAATGTGACCGCGGTGCCCGTGCTAGGCTCGCTGCCATATATGTATGATGTACCCATAAAAACTCTTCCATATTTAAAGAAAAAGTCTTACAAATAGATTCAAATATAGCAGCAGTATATATTTTTATCCAGACCCGTTTCATACCTGAATTGTCAGCTGTATCTAGTCAGCTGAGACCTATGTCGTGTCCACGGCTAAAGATAAGAGTGTATGTGTAAGTACAAACCCAGAACGTGCAATGACTTGTTTATGTTCTTAGCTTCATCAAGTGTGGTTCCCGACGCGCCGGTCTTGGACACCTTCTCCGAGCCGGCCAGATCGACGAGGTACAATCGGCCTGACAACTTCCGTTCATCCTCGTACTCCTGCTTGATGTTGATCTGGAAGATCGCGTGTGATCGGGAAGAGTGCTCGTTCATATTTGTGCCGGCAATGGCTCGAATCGACTTGCCCTCCTCGATGGTTATCAGAAGCTCATCGGCTGTCGCCACAAACCGCTCCGACGCTCCCTGTTAAATCAGACATATAACAGTGATGGCAGACGTCAGTTAGGATTCAAGTAGAGTCCAAATTATAACCCGATCAGGAAGACACCTATCGATTAGAATGCTTACGACGCCGGCAACCAATACATGTATCTCTCTCTATGCATAGCCTCCGCAAGCACGCATACATTCGCATGCATGATGGGTGTACGTTTACATGTGCTAACTAATATCAGTGAAACAATGGATCAAATAATTCTGTCAGGGCGTTTATTTCGCTCTATGTGTAAAAATTTTCCCCATTTCGTTCAGCATGACTTGTATACATACATATATATGTGTGTGTGTATATATATATATATATACACACACACATATATATGTATGTATACATATATATGGATATATATATATATATATATATATATATATATATATATGTAACGAGATGACGACTGGCAATAGTGTTCAATACTGACCTTGACATAAGGCACCTTGTTGCTGTCCTCGTGAACGCTGAGATTTGTCTTTGAGCTGTCGAGAAGATCACGGATCTTGTCGAGATGGATTTCGTAATAGGATACAGAGATGGTGATGACGGCATCTTTATCCATGAGGTAGATGTGGTTAAAAATGTCCTGAACAATTCGAGGAATGATACCTTGCAGGTCCTGGTCAGCCAATACGCCTTCCATCGTGTGCGTTTTGCCAGAGGAGGTCATACCATATGCGAAAATCGTTCCGTTGAAGCCGTTCAAGACATCTGTTTGATCAAACCGAATCAGAGTACAAACACACAAAACTAGTAGTGCACGAATGGTATAGAGTACCGTAGTGCCGTCGCTAAACAGCCATCGTGAAGCGCGTAAACCGCGTAAAACGGATGTAGATATCTCAAATGAAGACAACTATTGCTAAAGATAAGGAAACATATGATTTAGTATTGTGCTAGATCGATGAATAACCCGGTGTTGCGCTAAGTAAGCATAGTCTGTAGTATGAGAAATATGAGGCGACGACGTTCAGGCAGGCCGACAAATGGCAAAAGTTTTGCATTCTCATCTGGTATGGCTTCGCTTGAAAAGTTCCTCGCAATTCCAAAATCATATGTAGACAACGTCGAAACAAGACCAGCAGAACGACCTGCCTGCAAGCACATCGACTTGTATGGACTCTATTACGTATGCAGTGAGCGCAAACGTTTTCTGTTTTTAACTGCTTTTGTACTACAGTCGACATAGAGTATACTCACATATATATATATATATATATATATATATATATATATTAAGGCGAACACTGCCGAGTGTGCAAAGTATTGTAAATGATTAATAAAACATCGCAATATTTCTATATAAATATATATATATATATATATATATATATATATATATATATATATCGCTCGGAATACTTGATCCACGAGGAATTTAACCACAAAACCTTCCCGCCTTATGCAATTAGTTTCAGTGGTCATCCGAGAACACTTACAGTTGACAATTTCCTTCGCAGCTCCATTGTAGACCTGCTCCTGGGACGCGGACGGCTTGTAGATTTTATCGAACATGTACGTACGAGTCTGCAATGAACAACACAAAAACATAACAACAAAACGATATACAGTTAATAATAGACAAGACTGTTTTCATTTTACGACGTTATTATGAACGTTATGTAACTATGATATGCTACTGTTTAGGCAAACTTTATTACATACTAAACAATAATAAAATTGTTTCTAACGCAGAACAATCAGAGTACAAAACGTCTCAGACCGATCCTGTAACAGGGTACTCTGCTTGCGTAATACGCCCTTACAATGATAATTTTCTGTCTCTCTTTGCCTACCATGTGTCTGGAACTCTAGGAAGCCCTTCATTTTCTTCGTTGCGTTATACAGTGGCAATTACTTGTAACATTTCACATGTTTTTACCAGCTGAGAGCATGGCCTCTGATCGGCCATGGCTACTGGAGCGGACTACTCCAATGTATTTATTCTTAGTAGTAATATAGGTATTCTCGCTTCTACGAAATTATGGGAGCGTGGCTCATAGCGGCGGCGCATCCTGGAGCTAGCGCCCCTGGTTGTCTCCGATCCCCTGGAGCAGTCGGAGCCCAGTTACACGGCGCAAACATCGGTACATGAGTAGGTGTTCGGCTTAGAGCCAGCAATGGAGTCGAGCCTGTGTTATGCTCGACCGCAATTATTTGCATTCGTGAATTAGGCATTGCAGTGCAACGACGAACGTTGGTCAGGCGGCTCATTGTCTTGTCCCGTTGTTTGAGAAATCTGGGACCCTGTCACAGGCGCAAGCCAATGGCCATAAATATTTGGATCTTTCGGACTTGACGCATACACACACGAATTCATCTACTTCGTGATCGATACGCTTGCCCACTAACAGCCTGGTGAAGTTACATTACCGGGACATTTGAGGTATATTATGGAGTATACATTATATATATATATATATATATAGAGTATAAGTATACATTATGGAGTACATACAACTGCCACATTAAGCTCACGTGAGAAAAGCAGCCAAGCATTTAAGAGTTACACGTCGGGTCGCAGTTGGACGTCAACCCGATTGGACCAACCAAAGCTGGGTAAAACTCTCGCGGCAGCATAGGGCAAATTTAGTTCCCTAAACAGTAATCACAACTTTTGATTTTGTGATCATTTGTACCATTATAACAAACAGCACCATCACGACATGCATCGTTATACCTTGCGTCCTGCTAGTGGCGCATGTGCATCATGCATTTCCGAAACCTCCCAGAACAAACAAAAAATACCTTGCGCCACTTGACGAAGCATCGCCGCGATTCAAACGTAGCATTCTATTACGAGGTCGCAGAGCCTCGATATGTGCTAGTCTCTGCGTGATTATTTCCTAAACTAACATCCAATAAACTCCTATACCAGGATAGTGATCACCATTATATTGACGACTCGCCGTTCTGTAGGTATGTATATATAGGTGGTTCGGCGAGCTCCATTACTTTGAATTAGCGAACAATTTGAAACCACAACGTTTTTTGCTTAATTAAAGCGAATAACATAGGTATTTTGGTTTGTTTTGCTTTGAACCGCCGTCCATCAGCTACACATAAGCCACATTTTAAGCCAATCGGTGGCGACATTTATTATTTGAGTTGGTTCCGAAACATTGTCTATACATCGTACCGTCGATTTCGCAACGGATGTGATGAGAGACTGAAGATTACTCTCGTTCAGGAAGACTTTCGACGTCAATAACAGAAGAAAATGTTGGAAAAGTTCGTGCTATTGTATTAAATAAATCTCCCAATTACTATCGAGGAGAGTGCTGAATGATTGGAGATATTTTGTGGATCAGTTGTAACATTCTTGATCGATATTTTATGCGTTAGAAGTTCAACAACAAAGTTCGTTCCAAAAAGTTAGTAGCGGCGGTGGCTTAGGTGGATAATGCACCGTTCGAAACGTGGCGTTGCCATGGCAACCATGGTTAGCAAAACAATCGCAAGTTCAAGCCCCGGCCTTGCTGGTTGTACTTGTTGGACGTGGTTGTCATTGCCCTGCTGCTACATACCTCTGCTGGAAAATACCTATATGACTCCAGTACGAGAACGCGATGACGATAGGTGCATTTAGACGATATAGTTCCACAGGCAACTTAACCCATTACGAACGTCTAAATGTGGTTGTCAGAGCGTTAAAAAATGCCAAATTTCCAGCAAATTAACACCCGTCGGGAAATGTCAGAATAAGCCTTCAGGCGGAATCGGCAGACCCTGAATTGCCTCAGAGAGTGCTTGCAGGAGACGAGTTTAGGGCTACGACATCGAGACCAAAGCCCAATTCTCCCAAGGTGCTTCCAAAGAGAAAATAAATTGAAAAACTTTAGACAGACCAAATGCAACGCCAAAGTTTCTTTGACTATTTTTTTACTAGATGAAAATCATTGAATGTTTTCCACCTGATTCTATGGTAAAAAGCATACTAGGACGATATTTTTAAAGACATATAATATTTAGAAGACTGCGCGAAGGCGTCTTACGCAATATGCCTAAACTATGGACAAACAACTATTGGATTCCCCATCACGACAACGCACTGGCGTACACATCGCTACTGATTTAGTATTACTAAAACTCTCTGATGAAAGGAACTGGCAACGACTGTGACTTCTCTGGGGGTTTAAAAATGTCTGGAAAAGTGGCAAAGAAGGTGGCATACGTGCAGTGCAACGGGCAGGAGCTATTTGAAAAAGTACAAAAACACGTTGGAAGACCAAATATTATTTTTATACATTTGTATCAGAAATTTTCGATTTGCCGATACATATATATAGATATATATATATATATATATATATATATATATATATATTAGGGGCAAATCTTATAGGCTCGTCTATTTTTTTTATGTTAGTTTCCGTTTCTGGTAGCTCATTAGCAAGATGGGAACAGGACGCGCATGTCGAAACAAGCGTCCACATAGTAACGGACTCATCAGGAAATCAGGGTCAAGTTGAGTTGCTGCTGCCTGCAAGACCAGCATCACAAACAACAGCAACAACAACAACAAAAACAACAGCAACAACAACAACAACAACAACAACAACAACAACAGCAACAACAACAGCAGCAGCAGCAGCAACAACAACAGCAACAACAACAACAGCAGCAGCAACAGCAACAACAGTAATGATGGTTTTTTGCTTGAATAAGGGTCACTGTGTGACGGCAGTGACAGCAGTAGCAATGGCAGAGTCAATGTTTAACGCCGCCACATGGTGAATAGATCATTCACCATCAAAAGAAGGAGGATACAACTACAGAGCGAAGAAGTGACGACGATATGCATTTGTGGAGTCGGTGCCAAACAACAACAACAACAACAACAACAGCAACAGCAGCAGAAACCGCAGCAACAACAACAGCAACAACAACCGGCAGCCCCCAATGTTTCCTGACCCACCGCGACCGTCGCCGCGCTGTCCAGATACAGCAGTGAGGCCAGCCTTTCATCGGCAAAGTAGGCTGAACCTCATAAAGGAACCTCATCGCGGCCATTAGCATCACCATCATCACCATCATCATCAGCATGGCCATTATCTATCGTCACACCAGCCGAGACCAGCCAGAATCATCGTGTAGGCTGACCCGCTTTTGCCGATATTGACCAAACGGATGACCACCAATGGGATAGATAGCTAGATATAGAGACATGTAGAAGGAGTGTATAAACTATATCTAGCTAACTAACTAAGTAACTAAACTCGACTGCTGTTGATGGCGGGTCGGCTGGTTAGTTGGTTGGTTGGTTGGTCGGTCGGTCGGTCGCAAGCATCGAGCGTCGATATGTTTCCATAGACATCAAAGGCGCATGAATCGATGTATGAATGAAAGAACGACAACGGGGAAAAACGAACAAATATTGGCCCGATTCGACGGCGATCGTTATGAGCCCACGCTAAAGGAACGGTGGCAACAACAACGACAACAACAACGACAACAACAACAACAACAACAGCAGCAACATCAACAACAACAACAACAATAGCAGCAGCAACAACAACAACAACAACAACAACAACAACAACAAAGGCATAGAGCCGTTGTCGTTGACCTTTGTCGCAACCATTGCAGTGAGCCGGACGAAAATGAGACACATCTCAGCTGGGCAAAGCTTGAGTGCCCGCCCGCTTTTCCGCGTCAAGCCCACCAGACTTGAGCTGATAATGGTGGTGCTGCTGCTGTTGCTGTTGCGAGCTACTGCTGCTACGAGATGGTCGCAAGCTTGCTGTGTTGCTGTCACTGCCTTCTGTTGCAGTTGTCCTGGCAGACAGACCCCATCCACGTGTTGTGCAGGAGAGCAACAAAGGCGCATATGGTGTCCTATGTTTTTCTCTGCCCCTCCTGCCAACTGTGCTTCTGCTGTGTTGTAGCTGCTATCAAAGCTGCTGCAAAGTGCTGCGTCAGCCACAACATCAAAAACTCCAGCAGCATCAGCAGCAGCAGACGTAACAGCAGCAGCAGCAGAAGTTACAGCAACAATAGCGACAGCAGCAACAACAACAACAACGATAACAGAAACACAACGACGACGTCAACAATAACAACAACAACAGAAACACAACGACAACAACAGAAGCAGCGGCGGCCACAGCAACAGCGGCGACGGGGGCCGCGACGGGGACGGTGGTCGTGGCGACGCTGCAGTCGCTGGACCGGCCGGCGGGCCACACCCTATGGGGCGGCTGCTGCTGCTGTTGCTGTTGTTGTTACCGCTGCTGCTGTTGCTGTTGTTGTTACCGCTGCTGCTGTTGCTGTTGTTGTTACCGCTGCTGCTGCTGCTGCTACTGTAGCAGCAGGCGCCAATGGCAGCAACAAATCTATATAATATGCCTATGGACATCACCGCCACCAACATCAGTGACAGCACCTAAACACACAGCAGCGATGTTGTCCGCTCGCTGCCGTAGTAGCCCTGCTATAGTGGCCGTCAAAGCGACGGCTGATTGACCCCGGCGGCTGCTCGGAACAAGCCTATACTATGATTAGAAGCAGGCTTCTGCTTCTGCTGCTGCTGCTGCTGCTACTGGTCAAGCAGCTGGAACAGCACCGTCGTCTTCATTATCAACTTGGTGTTCGTTCATAAGGCTACTAATGATGATGATGATGATCATCATCATAGTAATAATAATAATAATAGTAGTAGTAGTAGTAGTAGTTCGAGCAGCAGCAACGGCAACATACACTCCATCTGAGCGAGTTTCCCAGCGACACAATACGTGAAAAACACGAATGCACGTACACAGCTAGGGAGAGTCCTCTCAAGAGCAAGCTTCACCCCCCGCCTTCCGGCGCTCGGTCGCTTGTGCGTGTCACCGCGTTTTTCTCATCCATCACGCATCAAGACATGAAGTAGAACTAATAGCAAACTCTAGATACTGATGATGATGATGGGTCGGTCCGTCGGTCTGTCTCTATGTCTCTCTGCCGCAAGCATCAGGTGTCTATAATCTATCTATAATCGACATGTAATGCGCATACGACATGTCCAATAGTTGGGAAGGCAATCTGAGACTAATTCATTGGTGTTTTCTGTCTGATGGCCGTTAGCTGTTGTGTGAGGCCTGTCAACGAGTCTTTCTTGACCAGACTGACTTCCTTCGCATAATGCCAGGCAACCTACAATACAACAACGCCGTATAAAACACACAGGGTGCTGAGCGAATAACGATTTAGTTCGTTGAACCCATTGCCTGCCCTCCCGCTTCAAAAAAATAAACATTAACAAACAGAACAATCTCTTAGTCTTTTAGGCCGTTATCCCGTGGCACATAAGGTAGCACACACAACGAATAAGAGCAGCGTGGCCAAATATAAGCAGTGCCAGAGTTAACCTGACTCTGACACCAGCTCGGAGTGTCAATTCACGACAATGGGGAAAAAAACTCGCTCAGGAGGGCACCTGGGAAAACACAGCATGGTAAACGAAGCGTAGCGTTCCTTGTACATGTCGAAAAGCTGAATGTTTCAAATTGCATCTGATCATCTCGTTTTTCAGCCTCACGGTGCCAGAATATGCGAAGGTACCTATACTTGGTGTCATAACTAAGTAAGATCAGATTCTACTAGAATATTATTCACGTGCACACAAAAAGTTCTGCACCGCACATATCGAAACACGTTATTACCCGGCACGTCATTAAACAAAAAAAAAATATATATATATATATATGATAATTTGCAAAGAAGCGCAGCCTAACTCTGGATCCTATTTCGCCAATGTTTTATAAAAGACTAACAGCAGTTATATCGTGACCGCTGTATCTTCTGCTCACCAGATCGTGCAAGAACGGCATGGTATCTGACTTCTCCGGAAACTTTATCGTAACACCTGTTAATAAGACAGGTACGACAGACGATGTATTTGTGTGATATGTTTATGACATTTGCACATGACTATTTCGGTCCTAGAGATTTAAAAAACGTAAGGAAGTTGTTTTTCATTTTGGGCCATTTTCTGTCTTCTATGAAATTGGAATTCACCGTGAGACATATCTTCGAAATACCGAAAGCCGGACATGTCGAGGTACCTAGAGTTTTTCCCAACAGTCAGTCCTTGCGGCAGCAGCAGTTGCGGCCGCTGGCTGGCAGTGGCATGATTTATCATTTATTCCCAATGAGCATTGCACAAAGAAAATTCGATCAACGACGGCATCGAACCGACGAAATCCCGGTAGATGACAACCACTTGTAAATGAGGCCTAAATTGTTTCGGTTCTCAGGACCCTTATGTGTACACATAAGAGACAATACACCACCCATACGTATTGCGCTCTTCGATCGAAACCTCGAAGCTACGATGATCACAAACTGCATCCTCCATTTTAGCCAGCACATCGCCCGCGTGTGCTGGCTAAAATGGAGGATGCAGTTTGCAACTGTTGTTTGTAACATAATCCCTCGTTGCTTATCGCAAAGAAGCCTGATTATTTAAATGTTTTAAAAGCTTGTGGTTTCTAAACGTATTTGCTGTTGTGATATTTAGAGAATACATCTTAAAAAGACATTGTGGCCCTCGAGCGTATTCAGTCGAAAGTTATCAACCGCGTTTCCAAGTTTACAATGTGAAACAAAATAACCTTTGAAGTGGCCAATCTGGTTTATTATTAGCCAGAGCACATCACCGAAACAGCACGTTCTCATTCCGTGCAGCAAAAATGCTAAGGCATGACAGTCAGCGGCCATGACCAGTGTGCTATGATGTAACTCTGTCGTGAAGTGTCCCCCACACAAGTAACCACAATAACATAGCATATCGAAAACTTAAGCATGTGAATGTATGCAGTTCCGTAAATAAACCATGTTTGAATTGAATTGAATAGCGCCGCATAACCATTATTTAGGCTGCGACGCAATGTCCGTCAATTTGTTTATAGTTCATGAGGCGGTAAGCATCGAAGCACACATCCAAACGCACTTTTTTGTATGTCTTCTGGCTCCACCCACACGTGAACCGAAGCGTTTTTCGCTTAATTTCTTCGAAGAGAGAAATACATCCATGTAGGGGCCAGGTCGGGTGAATTGGCGTGCCTTACTAGCGTGACTCTAGATGCGCCGAGAAAGGCCTCAATGTTTTCGGCCCGGCGGGGGTGGACACGTTGTCGTGGTGCAGCAACCATCGCGTAAGAGACACTAAAAAGCTTCACCTGGTGAGCACCGTGGAGACGATTCCTAAGCATTTTGCACCATACGAATCGCTTGTATTGTTTCGGGTTGACTTTCAGCCGCCAACATTTAACGTCTATGGAACTGCTTTCACACTGCTTCATAAGACGGACCCCAGTAACTACAAACGTGCGACGGCAAGGGATCGAACCCCATGTGCACCCATGTATCTCTTCCAAGGCGAGCCACCGGGCACGACCAATCGCTTGTCACTGCGCCAACTTCAACCACCGCCAAGGTCATATGAGCTCGAAGCACAATATTCCAAGCTCAACTACATGTTTGTGCTGATCGCAACGCGGACTGCTCTTCTTCGTTAATATATTTATAGATTAGAACTCATTTGGCACACACCTGATGAGGCATCCGTGTCCAGTTTTTTGCAACTCAATGGTTTATATATATATATATATATATATATATATATATATATATATATATATATATATATATATATATATATCAGTGCAATAGAAAATGTTTTATAATAATTTCGCTTTTTGTTCACTTTCTTTCCGTCGTTATCGCTATTTGCTATCTCCGTTCTATCTACCCACTCTATCGTTTGACAAATGTGCTTTGTGTTCTATGTTGTTGCTTTTGTTGCTACCGCAGCAGCTGCTGCTATTGCTGTTCTGTTATGCTATCGCCACTACTTCAAATGCAAATCGAAGCGTGCTGACAACCAGATATGCGTCGTTGTAATAACTACTAGTTATGTGTATTATTTTTGTTATTGCATGCGTGAACGCGCCACGAGGTCGTTGGGTCAGCAAGGTCAATGAGTCGGTGAAGTAGCTCGATATACAGCGAATGCCAAACGATAATTGTAGATGTCCAGAAGATGAACGGCTCTCTTATGATTAAAACATTCTCTACATATAGCGAGAAACGGAGCTATAATGACCACCGCAGTAGTTAACCGTCTTCAAAGTCACTAACGCACCACCACTAACGCAACAACAACAACAACAACGACAACAACAATCGCCACGATCAGTAATCGTAATCGTCACTCTTATTGTAATTGTTTCGTGGTATGTTACATGTGCCCTACCACTATTAGCACCTCCATCGGAACCATACATACGTCCGTTCTACTTTGCTAATACTCTTACTACCTTTCTGCTGTAGTTGTTACTGATGATAGTATAGTTATCGCTGGTTAGTGGTGAAGGGACATCAATATTCGCGTGCATGGCCGGGGCGTGCAATGCGTCGTATGTGGTTATCTCTGGCGGAAGGCTCCGTCGTCGCTGGACGCTCTGTTCGATACATGTGTATGAGGGCGGCAAGAAGCAAAACGAAGATACAAAGAAGATCGTTGACCATTCCTGCCATCAAAGCTAGCGAAACTCTCAACAAAGCCGTCCACCCCCCGCCACTGCTGCTGCTGATTGGAGGACACGACGACGATGATGATGATGTTGTTGTAGGGGAAAGAGGGGGTACAAGAAGACGTTCGAACTCGATGATTAATTACCGGCCGCTCGGGCCAATGGTGCAGCTAACTAACTAACCACGAATGCTACTAGTTGGCTCATACTCCACTACTACTACTACTACTAGTGCTGCACTACTCGAGGCCAGCGTAGTCGATGGGTTCCGGGCCTAGTCATCATGAGTTATCGAGTTGTTGTGTTTATTGCTGCTGCTGTTGTTGTTGTTGCTGCTGAGAATAATGTCATCGTCTTTGCGCCCATTGTTCCTAATATTGTCATTGCGATTGTTGTTGTCCTTCTTGTTGTTGTTGGACAATATTAGACGTTTTTTCTTGCTACCCGTATTATCAGCATCACCAATGTTGTTTTTGCAGCTCCTATGTGACATATATATATATATATATATATATATATATATATATATATATATATATATATATATATATATATATATATATATATATATATATATATATATATATATATATATATATATATATATATATATATATATATATATATATATATTTGTGCACGTACTAGCAAACAATATAGCCTGTCTGAGTATGTGGATGCTATGACCGGCCAATTTAGCAAATTCCGCTACGTCAACACTAACAGAAAGTCGAGGCTAGACTTCCAACCAGCTGTGCCAAAGAATGTCTTCTCGATTAAACCCCCAGGATAGTCACAACGTAGCGCTAAAGCGCGTAACAATACAATTTATAGGAAGCTAAGAAAGCATATTTAAATATAGATAGTTCATCGTACTGCCCTTGTATACGCATAGAATAAAAACACATATTTCGTTTTTAATTCTAGACCATCTTCCGTCCACTACGGGCTTTAAATCGCCGCGCGGCATCTCTTCAATGCACCGAGCGCCGGCCATGTTGAGATATCTAGGGTTTTCCCAACAGTAATTGCAATTATTGGTTCCCAACAGCATAGTCGTTGAATCTCAGCGGTATCAGTGGTTTATAATTTATTCTCAAGAAGCATTGAGCAAAGAAAATTCAATCAATATCGGGCATCGAACCGGCGACAATCAATGATGACAACCATGGCCTGCGCACTAGTCCTGTACAGCACGCCGCCACACACACCCTTGTATACGCCTAATAGGGAACAATGGGTAACTTGTACAATGTGAACGCCTGCTTGCATGTCAATAGAAACTTACCTACGTGCATGCCAAAACCAAACAAACAAGTGTTTTGTAGTCCAATCTCACACAATGATACAGGTGTCATTATATATATATATATATATATATATATATATGTTGAGTGCTTCGTTGTGTCTTTAATTAAAAAAATTGCGCAAAATATAGCAAACAGCATCAAAACTGCAGGAATGATCAGTATGTTGTTCCTACAACTGGGCGCAGCATAAAGCATGTAAAAGCAAGTAAAGGTGTCAATCATCAATAAAACAAGACCAACAACAACAATAACTATGGTAGCTGTAACGACTGCGACTCGCAAAGGCAGTAAATGACTGCAACGAATATTACGTCAGAATGCGAATACGGAAATAAAAACTATGCCACAAGAATAACAACCTGCAACGACTCTGACACGTACAACAGATACAAGTAATAGGAAGGGTAGTTATGAACAAATGAACAATCACCAACAAAATTGCGACCGGGGATTATCATAACAATAATATCAAGCAAAGCCTTATGATGAATAATCATGAACAACAGCAACAATCACAAAGAACAATAATTATAAAAATGGCATCAATATTATTATAGTATACATACAGTCACACTTATATCGGTTTCAGCATGTCCGCTTATGCTGCTGTTCTAAGACCGCTTGCAATGAAAAGATGACATGTGTATTTAGGTATACATGGCAAGCGATTAATATATATATATATATATATATATATATATAACTCTCAGAGTTATGAATGGATAAAACATTTAAGAACTCCATCCACAAAACAAATATTTGTACCTGTACCTACGGATATGTATGCAACGAATATATATATATATATATATATATATTGTATATGCAAATATATGTATGTATACATAAACTTCTATACATATATATATATATATATATATATATATATGCGCAGGCGTACACATGTTTGTGTAAGAATATATATATGTATATATATATATATATATTAGTGAGCTGGCCGATGAGTGGGCCACCATCGAAGGCTTGCTAGGCTAATGCAACGTCAATGGTGACACAAAGGTGGGGGGGGAGGAGCAAGCGAGAAAAAGCGCTTAAGAGCGTGAAGAGAAGCGCGGGAGAAATGGAGAGTGGCATAGTGTGGGCTGGTAGCAGTTCATTCTCCCATTGCCAGCATTGCTGACGACGATATCTTTACGGTCGTCATACTTTTATTTTGCTTCGTCTTCGTAAGCAGCAGCAGCAGAAGCGGTAGCGGCAACGTGACCACGAGTCGCGAGGCTGGAACTGCTAACCACACCACTACCAAGCTTAACCGAACAACAATTAACAGCAGATAGCCAGCTAACTATGACTAATACAACGCGCTCTGCTGCGAAAGACAACAGGGAGAGAGAGATGAACGATAACTAGACATACCGAACCAGCCAGCCAAAGAGAGAAGCAGCACGAGAGAAGGAGGTGGTGTACATATATATATATATATATATATATATATAAACACGGCACGGTACGCTAGTGGCCCCAACCCACAACAAACACAAATGTGAATGAGTGGTCAATGAATGAATTGATGACCGCCCACCAGAAATAGAGAGAGATGGAGAGGGAGTGAGAGCGGTTGGGTGTATAATAATGGTCTCTAGCTAGATATACGCTCACGAATGGGTCTCTAGGTCGGCGGCGCTTGGATAGGCGGGTAGCTCAGCGGGTGTCTGCTTCGGCGCCTGTATAGTTAGTAGGTTGTTTGGTTGGTTGGTTAGGCAGGTGAGTAGTATACAACCCACCCACCTAGCCCACTAGGTGGGTGGTTGCGTAGACAGGAATGAATGGATGAATGTCTGATGAATAGATGGACGACCGAACAATCGAATGAATCAATTGTCGCACCGTGACACCACGATTATAAGTATGGGCACCCACCACCTTTTTGTTGAGTTTCCGAAAACATCACTACCCGACCATCCATAGTAGTAGTAGTAGTGGTAGTAATAGTACACTGGCCCAAGTTGCTGCTGCGGGTCGTTTGCAGATGCCCTGCCGTGAATAGCTAGGGCTGGATCGCTGACTTGCTGAGCCGGTCACTAGAGCTGCTCTCTTGCCAGCAACAACCGCTACAGTAGCAGCGATATCGGTGACCGTAATAGTGATTGAAGTAGAAGTGAGTGGGTGGCCGCCCGCGAGGCTTTAGCCGGGGCTAACGTACCGCTGTGCCAAAAAACGGGCTGTTGCTATAGCAACCCTTGCAACAATCGACAGGCGCAAGATCGAATCCGGCCCCTGACGCGGGTTCATTCTTCTTCGGTAGTTCTGTTGGATTTCGTTCATAAGAGACCTGCTGCTGCTGCTACACTCGTCTGCGAGAGCAATGCAACACCGAAGTTTAAGTAAATATAGCAAACGTGGCAGTCTGTCTATCTGTCTGTCTGTCTACAGGCAGAGACGATGGAGGTGAAAACAAATCGTAGTAGAGTAAATCTGACTTGTCAAAAACGAAAGACAAGATTATTTGATTAGATGCGCAGGACGCTCACTACCACCTCTAAAAATGTCAGTCAGTCTGTCAGTAAGTATCTGAGAAAAAAGCAGTTTGAGACAAAACAACAACAGCAGCAGCAACAAAACAACAACCACAACAATAACAACGGCAACTATATTAAGGCAATAGTATTAATGGTCCATCCTATCATCGGACGTCTACCTACAGACAAGACATACATAAATTGATCGCGGCGCTATAGCAGTATAGTGGTGTCACTGGAGACAGTAAGAATAATAATAAAAACAATCAGCAGGCAATGCAAAGAGGAGACAAGAATAGGAGCAATAGCTAAAGGTGCTCGCTAAGAGAAAGTAAATCGGATCAGAGTCAGTCAGAGTCATCGCTTGAAGACGACGACGACCACGACGAGGGGGAGGACAGCAACAATAACAACAACAATATGTCCCCTCGGCTGCTTGCTGAGCTGGCACGAGTCGTGCGAGACACGCGAGTGCAACGAATAAACACAAAAGCCCAACACGCAGCGGACACCGGGGCCGGCCGAAGAAACTTTCTATAGTTCTAGTGCAAAACAGGCCAGAGCAGGCGAATCACGTCAGACGGCACAAACCGTCAAAATAAACAAATTGTGGCGCCGTCAGCAACAGCAGCAGCACTAATCATAGATTAATAATAATAATAATAATAATAATAATAATAATAATAATAATAATAATAATAATAATAACAATGATAATAATAATAAAACAATAAGAATAATAATAATCATAATAAATATATCTTTTTGTGCCTATTGCCATGGAGACACTAAGACCAATCAGGAAGGGAACCGAAGCCTTTCTCAAAGATTTAAGTAAGCAAATTGAGGAGGTCACGAGCGACGGAAGAGAGGGTCAATTCTTGAGGCAAGCGTTGTCTTTGGCCGTCTTTGGCAGAGGGGACGCGGCAACGATTGTGGGCGCTATGGAGTAAAGTAGTTATTTAAAGAATTTGCAATAATACGTTCACACCTCACAACTGTAACATTGTTTAACATGTAACAAATAATAATCAAACAACAATAATAATAATAATAACAACAGCAGCAGCAGTAGCTGGTCGTTTGTTGTAAAGCGTTGTAAGCGGGCCGGCGCGTGCCAACGTGACAGCCAAATACGGGCCACAGCAACAAACTTCTCGTCTCTCTTGCGTTCGTAGTCTTTCGTCGTTTCCCTGCCGGCTTCCCTCTCGTGCGCATTCTTTCACTGTTGTTTTCGCCCTCTTCAACACTGCCACGCTCAACAATCTTGCCGCCCCCGTCAGCTCCCAGACCAACCAGGCCATCCGTTCTCCTCTCTTCGCGTTCGTTTTGCCCCGCTTCTCAATGGTTGCGAACAGCAGCAGGAAAAGATGACGCAATCGTGGCTGACGTGATCGTCCTTCGGTATGGCTGACCGAATGAGCAGTTGTAGTGTAATGTTGTTGTTGTTGTTGCTTCTGTTGTGGTTGTTGTTGTTTCTGTTGTTGTTGATGTCTATGTTGTTTTTGTTGTTGTTGCTTCTGTTGTGGTTGTTATTGTTGTTTCCTGTTGTTCATGTCTCTGTTGTTTTTTTTGTTGTTGTTGTTGATGTCTCTGTTGTTATTGTTGTTGTTGTTGCTGCTGCTGTTGCTGTTGTTGTTAATTCTGCTTCTGTTGTTGTTGTTGCTGCTGCTTCTTCTTCTTCTCTTTATGTTGTTGTTGTTGTTGATGGTGCTGCTTCTGTCGTTGTTGTGTGTGCGCCTGTGCGCAGAGCGGCGTGGCCTAGGGAACTAGTGCGCTAGTCATGGTTGTAATCTGCTCGGGGTGTCGCCGGATCAATCCCTGCTGTTGATAGACTTATTTACAAAACTATACTTGTTCTTATTATTAGTAGTGGTGTTGCCGTTATTGTTCTTATGGTTGGGAAGGTCAAACGAAATCCGAACTATCCAACCAACACCGACACCGCAGACGACGCGATTGCGCATAAACAATTGGGCAACAAGAATAACATCAACAACAACGACAACGACGACCAGAACAGCTACAGCTGCAGAAATAGTAGGAATACACATACTACCGAAAAAATAAAGACAATACGCCAATATATACACAGACACAAAGAAACAACTGTGTGAAAGAGAAAGAGAGAGCAACACAAATAAAGACAAACACGTATGTAAAGACACAGGGCATTACACTGTGATGGTGTGATGTGATGACAGGGCACGTGATACGGTGATACAATATCAGATATAGCTATTCAAATGAACGCAGTGACACGGCTATGATTTGGAAGAGTTTGAGACACGATACAAGACGCGTGTGACAGTACAAGTGAAATATGCACGTTTATATATTCTTGTTTCTCTGGTGCAAGTTGAGTTGCACGAATAGCTATGAATGCTAGTCATCACCTGGCCAACCTGTTGGTAAGACACCTCTCCCTATGACAGCAACAATCTAGTTATGATTCAAACAGGGTTCAAGCCTGTGTCAGCAGTTGTAGTAACCACCTTAGGTTACATCCCGTTCCATCCCATGGTGCCAATTATTGTTTTATAATCTTACTAGTACTTATCGATTTTTTTTCCAATTGTTGTATTTGTCAATGTAATTGTGGTTATTATTGTTGTTGTTGTTGTCTTGTTGACCACCTGTGGGGCTTGCTTCGTTAGCCATCAGTGAAGCTTAATTCACCCAGATGCTTGCTTGTTTACCTGCAGCAATAGCAGGTAGCAGCCGATCAGGTAATTAATTATTCACGCATTTAGACAATTAGACAACCAGTAGTTTAGCACCTATCTTATGGTGTATAAGCGAATGGGGCCGCTGAGCGCAACTTAAACAGTAGCAATCAGAACAGCAAGGGCAGCAACAGCAGACTGAATCAGGTCGGTGAGCAAAATAAATTAACGACGGATGAGCGACTAAATAAAATAACAAGACAATTATATATATATATATATATATATATATAGCGTTGCTTTCCGAGAAACCAGTTGAGTTTTCCCCACGATACTGCGCTAATTTGTTGTTATTATTATTAATATTGTTGTTGTTGTTGCTGCTGCTGCTGCAACCGCTGTTCCAAGCTTCCCGCTATCTATGTATACATCTATGTTGCTGCCGAACCACATCATGTCGGCGCCAGCGGCGGCGTATTGCCAAATGGTAAGCGGTAGCGCGACGTCAATAAGGCATGTCTAGAGCATCATTTTCTGGGCCGAGTTCCTTCTGGTGGTGGAGCTCCACATTGCGTCAAACACGCAGGCGCTTGGCCGAACAGTTGACCAAGCAAACTAAACCAGAGATGAATAGAGAACACGAGAGAGAGAGAGAGAGAAAGATGAAAGTGGCCGAGAGGAACGAAAAGATGCTCATTCGTCCCCTTCAAAGCATCTGGGCTGGTCCATCACACGGTGGAAAGAGGCAAAAATCACCGAGAACGCAAAAATCGCGAGAGAGAAAGAGAGAGGGAGAGAGAAAGTGGGAGGCTGGAGGCGAAGAGAGGAGGAGGGGAAGAGGAGAGAGATCAAACTTGAACACGAACCGTCCAGAAGTGGACGCGATCGGCGCTTGAACTTCTGTTCTGCAGAAGATGCAGCTCACGTTCGCACGCAACGTGCGTTCCGCTCGCGTTCGCCGCCGCCGCCGCTTTGACCGACGCGCCGGCTATTGCTACTGTGGCTGTTATTGTTGTTGTTGTTGTTGTGGTTGTCGTTGTTGTTGTTGTCGTCGTCACTGCTTCTGCTACTGCACCCTTTCGTGGTGGCAGCGATAGCAGACGACAAGACACCAGACAACGACCACTACGAGCCCGAAGCGGCGACATCGCCTTGGGCCCCCCCCAGCCATGCAATGGTAGGCCAAGCCATGCCAGACCAGGCCGAGACGAGCCATGCCAGACCAGGCCGAGACGAGCCGAGCCGAGCAGGGCCGGAGCCACACCTCAGCTGGCAGGCCGGCAATCATGACACAGAGAGGGAGAAATAGCAACAGCACGTTTTCTGCTCTTCTGTTAATCCTTCTGCTGGTGCTGCTGCGGCTACTGGAACCGACCAACAAATGTAAAGAAAGGCTCTTCCCATAGGCTCTTCCCGGCCTCGTCCCGCTGATGAGGATTATGACCAGCTGATGATGATTGTGGTAGTAGTGGTGGTGATGGTAATGATAATAATGATGATGGTGATGATGATGATAGCAACAATAACGACCACGACAAATGCAAAGATGCTCAAGATGCTGCTGCTGCAACTGCTACTGCATTTGGTGCGCAGATGAGGGGGAGAAGCTGCTTCCCCTGTTGTTGCTCGGCTGCGCCGTAAAACAGCTTCGTGGTGGAAGAATGGACGCTAAACGCCCGACGCTAGAGGGCCGGAGAGAAGTACTGGTAAGATGGCAGAGGAACTGGCAGCTCTAGCCATTGCAGCAGCAGCAGCAACAATAACAACAACAACAGAAGACCAATTTGTATCAGCCAACGTGATTCTACAAAACTACAGTAGTCATGACAAAAAAAATAAGAATACTATGATGATTGTTGTTGCTGTTGTTAATATCATGCGTACGCGTGGCAAGGGTTATCCCTCTCTCTCTCTCTCTGCCTTCCTCCCTCGGTACGTTCTGCAGCGTTGGCTGGACAAACACGTGCTGTACTTGCGAGACCGCGAGTCACTGCAGACTACTACTATCAGCTTTTTAATTGCAGATCCATTCGTAAAGCCTCGGATGCCGGCTCGCAAACCCCACATACACCCTACATTTTCGTGCTTGTTCATCCATGCCTCTATTGGTCTATATTTATTTCGGTAGCTTTCGTTATCCTGTTCCACTACTCTTTTCTTCTTCATTCCAAACAAAAGCAACAACAACAACAAAAAACTCGTAATAACGAGCACAATAAATTCGTCGCAAAACTTCATTAAGCGTCATACCAGAACTGCCATAGTTTGCATAGACGCAGTTGCCGACACAGACATACCGGCAGATGCGGACAATACCCTCTGAGAAACAAATATCTAGTATATCAGAACTTTCAAGAGCTGCTGCTACTAACGCTTATACTACGATTGCATCATATGGATTATTTGTATTAGACAACACTGATCATTCGAGAAAGAACTATATATATATATATATATATAGTTGTCCTTACAAAATCCTGTCATCTAATATGTATATAAAATGACAGGATTTTATAAGAACAGTTTTAGAAACAACCTAATAAAAACAAGTCAGAGAACCGATGTGGTGCCGTGGGTGGTCGAATGGTTCTACACCTAAAATCCAACACGTCAACCGGTCAAGCACGTTCGACGAACTGCACGGACTCCCAGTCAACCAGCGCGCAAGCAAGCAAGCTATCAGTCTGCCTACAACCCCCATCACCCCCGGAAGTATCTCAACTCAGCTATGGCTAGGCGTATCGAGCGAATAATGATAGCCCGTCAAAAAAACGTCTGTCCGTCCGTCCTGGCATGGACATGGTATGCGGGAGCGTTGAATCCGCCTAGAGCAAACGCCTGGTAGCGATGCAGCAGCATTCACTCAGTCAGCGCCACCCGTTGTTGTTGTTGGCGGCGGTGTCCGTCTAAAAATGTCTAAAAACTCGTTGACGATGAAGGCACCGATGTGCAGCAGTCGTACCACCTTCTATGCACCCATGAGTTCTCGCTGCTAATAAAGGATCTAAAAAACCTTTCGGGGCTGACCCTCAGGCAAGATTTAACGTCCATGAGATGCTTTTCGCATTGCTTCATTGACGTACCCCTATAAACACAAATTTGCAACGGTGGGGCTCAAACCCGCGCACGTATGTGTCTCCTCCGGTCGCGAGGCGCAGACGCCTGCCACTACGCCACCGGGCTCGACGCTAATGAAGGATCTACACAAAGGAAAGTTGTGAATATGTTAAGGGTAATGAGTACAAAAGCAAGAGACAGCCTGACGGAGGGATAGCACGACAGTCGAAACGGCCGCTGCATTTCATCAACCGGGACATTATAATCTCAATCCAGTCGTCCTGGACCATGGCTACCGCAGCTGTATATCCGCTAACAAACATCAAGTTCGTACCCACCTTTCTAGTAAGACACCCCCCCCCCAACCATATAGTCTTAACACGGAGGAATAGCCACGCCTCATGCAGATCTATGATCTTGTCGTGCCCAGACTAGAACCCATAATTCACGATAATCAATGTCGTCGGTCGATACCACCTCGATCGGTCCTGTCAACGTTAGGTCGATTAAATTATGAAATTACAAGATTTCATTAGTCAACGTGTTAAAAAATGGCCTACAATACCCGCCTGTGCAAGGGCGTAGTCAAGATGAGATTCCGCTTTCACGGTTTCACATCCTGCTGGGCGTATTAAGCACATATACAGAGAGAAGTACAAAAAAAGCTAGACAGGCATGGCCAGATCAACTAAGACCAATGTGTATCACGCTTTAGAAAAGTGCTGGTTCACGGGACACACAGCAACCAGTCGACTTCAAAACTCAACAGAAAAAAGAACCCTGTTTTTATCCTTCAAATTCCGATGGTGTTCCCTCTTTTGTGTATACTTGACACAGGCCAACACACGACAAACGCAGTAAGGTCCCATCTCGCACAAAAAACACGCTCGTTCTAAAACCAGCACGTCAAAAAGACGCTATGTCACAATCATTTACGTGATGATGCCTATAAAAATAAACCTCGCCAACAAAAAGCCACACCAAAGAAAAGCCACAACAACAACAACAACACACACTATTAGCCAAAATCTTATCACAGTTGATTCCCTCAGAAATATCCTGAAGATCACAATATGAACAAATACATTCTAAAATATATGATACGTAACTGGTTACAGTAATGGTGTAAAAAAACAATAGTGAAATAGAAATATTAGTACAAAACTCTCCTCCTATGTTCACGCTAAAAAACAAGTACTTACTGAACTGAGCATTTAGCAGAAACAACGGCTGCTTTATTTAAAATGGGGCAACAAAAGATTTTTTGCAATACATCATATGTCGAAGGCTTGAAAAAGATATAGACAGACGCATGGCGCCCAACTATGAAGGCGATTGTATACAGATGTATGTGAATGTCCACACGTCACTTTTTCTTATTATTATTGCGTTTTATTCTAAAATGCTTTACTTTCTAGGACGGTAAAAATTAATCCTGTAATTACGCACAAGCATAGCGACGACAAGTAGAAAATATCCTAAGATGTCTAACCAATAAATGGTGTTTCTAGGCCCTAGGGTTAGGGTTGGCGAACAACAACACATTCTCCGAATCGACCGTAGTGGCTGCTTTGACAGTGTCTAAATTAGTGATTTCTCACAAAATAGCGAGCCGGGCCTTTCGTTGTGCATGTACAGATATGCTTAACAGTCGCAGAGCGCAAAAAAAGAAGATAAAAGGTTGAATGAAGCACGACCCCGTCGCTCCATTGGCATCTGCTCTGTGAGGGCTCTAGTAAAATGTCAGTGCCCCTCCCTCGCAGTGACATTTTACTAGCCCTACGTTAGAATTATCATATACATGTACATTCGGCAAGCCTTCTCAAACTTATATTCATATATATATATATATATATATATATATATATATATATATATATATATATATATATATATATATATATATATATATGGACACATCTACAGCAAACAACACAATATACGTTCATCTAAATGTAGTGAAAGGAGTAGTACATCAGCAGTGCATAGATAGTAAATAGTCCGTTCCTGTGTGCGTGAATCGGTGGAGGAGTATAGATGGGTTCCTCCTGCCTTCCTTGGGGCGCTAGGCAGGCGTCAGACAGCGAGTTCAGACTTTTAGTTGTTGATGAGTCACCGTTGTCGTCGTCGTTGTCGTCGTTGATGATGATGTTGGTGTTGTGACGACAGACGGTCAAATGAACGAGTCGTTGTGCTAGCCGCCGAAGTCGTCCGTCTGTCTATTCGGATCGCGTCTGTTTATTGCGTTTGCCTTTGCCACGGTGGCGATTTGTTGTTGCTGCTGTTGTTGTAGCTGCTGCTGCTGCAGCGGCCCCTGCCTGCCGCCTTTGCTACCTCTGCTGCTACTGTATTCGAGCGGCAAACATCACACAATATGGATGCTGGCGCTATTCAAACGTGTCTCGCATCGTCGCTAGGCCGATTTTGTTGTTGTTGTTGTTGTTGCTGCTGTTGTTGTGGTGGTGGTGGTTATGTTTGTTTTAGTTGTTGTTGTTGCTGCTGCTGCTGCTGCTGCTACTGTAGTTGTTGTTTTTGTTGTTGCCGGACATTTCCACGCTAACCTGCTGCTGCTGCTACTACGGTTGTTGTTTTTGTAGTTGTTGGCTGTCTCGGCATCTCCTGCGTGACGACCATCAACAAGCACTACGTGAAGGGAAAAGGGAAGCAACAAAAGCTAGGCGGGAAAAGCAGGAAGAAGGAATGCTACGGAGAACGAGAGGTTTCCAAGGTGGGTTGGATATTGTCGTCAATAGACAACGAACACAAATAGATAGATACATATACAGATGGATACAATGATCGACAGATGGAGAGATAGACATATAGATAGATAGATAGATACGGATAGACAGACAATAATAGACTTTATGTTGCAACAATGTGCTTCTAATGTTACCTTTGAACACATCGGGCCTTAACTGCAATACCAATCGTCCAGCGAGTTGTAATAGCAGAAGCCGAAGTGACTGCGTGAGCAGAAAGAGAACCTGCGGCGGCGGCTGGTTTTGAGCAACAACGACCTTCTGCTGTCAAACGGTCAGACCCCTCATGCCACTGTGTTGAGTTGCTTCGACGGCTGCCGACCACCCCCGACAACCCCGCAACGGCAGCAACAGTGTATCAGCGCCCAAGAGCTCAGATCACTCGCAGAATGCCCCGCGTGTCGCTTTATAGCGAAGTTGGCCAGACAAAGGGGTAAATCGTTGTCGTTGACGAATGCTCTTACCCAATGATGTGTGCTACTTCAGAATGCATATAATAGCGCCACATAATCATGTGGCGATAACGGCAACAATATTTTGATATGTTAGTAACAACCGTATATATATATATATATATATATACGGTTGTTACTAACATTAATATACGGTCACGAACGCCATTCAACCCCCCCCAGACGACGCTCAATAAAGGCACGTCGGACTGAACACACAGACGGCGTCCTCTTCGACGGTTGCACTACTTTTACGGCAAGACCTTTTCTGCCTCTTTCTCTTCTCATCGTTTCACAGCAGGCGACGTGTAGGCCCAGCCAGGTTGGGACCCTTTTTGCCCTGACCAAGCCAGTCCGTCGAGTCTGTCCACGACGTAGAACGAAGACGTCTCAAGGTCGCTACTCGCAATCTCTGAGCATTCGAGGTGAGGTGAGGCCCACTCATCACTGGTTCAACGCTCACAAGATCTCCTCGCATTCAGGAGATGCAGAAGAACCATGGCGGCAACACGATTAGGAAAAATAGTACTACTAAAGTCGCTAAAATCGCCGATGCGTCTGTCGTGGTGCGCAGCCGCGATTCGCTTTTTCGATCTGAAGTAGTAGGCCCGGTTGCCACCAATTTTATGGTTATGATATAAAATTACCCGGCTTAAGAACTTACCACGAACTTCACCATCTCGCATACATTTGAATCGTGTGGTACCTACTCGAAGCAACTGCTCCAGTAGGTAAACATTTACAGAAAAAAAACCGAAAAAAAGCCGCCTTGATATGCTCCACGCCTTTCAAGTACCTTTCAAGAATCTAGCGCCGAAACTTGGCCTATATTGACGCTAACTTCTCCAAGAGGGGCGCAGTGACGGACCGCACGTGAGATGTTTGGATAGACAGAGCATTGTTACACGCTTCACAGTCCACGGACTCCGGGTGACCGGTGCAGTCGTATGCGAAATGGAGCCACTGTGATAGGTATCATGCTGTCGAAGAGAGCTGGGTGCGTTAGTCAAATGGGCACACCCTTAATCTCCTTTACGGCCCTGGATTCTTAAATGATGACCGTGTGTATTGCGGTAGTATTGTCAAAGGGAGCCGGTGCCCTGTATTGTACCTATTGTGGCGATTGCTGTAGAGAATATTACATTATACAATGCATACTTACTTTTGAACTTGTTGCTATTTTTACTCATCAAGGGCAATTATATGTTGCATATGTTTTTCCCAGACTAGCTAGGAAAATGGCAATATGCATCGTCTAGGAAGGGCGCCTCTATGTGTATCGATGCATGTATATGTTGGAGGTTCGTTCCGTGAGAATGTAACTCGGCATTTCCACAAGAACGTAATCCTCGTATTCGCATAAACGAGAGTATGTCAAGCTGGCGGCCACGATAGATGAATGCATGTTCTATTCTTTTCACGATTCGGCCTACGACGCTCGAACAAACGCAAGTGAAAATATTGCTCATACATGTCCAAAGGTACCATCGAAAACTACTGCCAAACTGTCGACGCTCACCGTTAATAAAGCGGCCATCGTGCTCTTCTTACAGGGTCCAAAATACTAATGAATATACTAATACTACGTCGTTTCCAAATTTTACACAATGTGTTAATAGATAAAGAGACGCTACCAGAAATAAACTAAAATAGAACAAACTTCACTTGAACAACGAAACACGCTTTCATTCACAAGTCATTATCAAAGGTCGCACCTCGCCATCACATGGCAACGATTTGTGGACCAATTCATTTCATCGGAAGGTTCTATACGCAACCGTGAATAACATTGCAAACTTAGGTCTCGTTCTCACATATATATATATATATATATATATATATATATATATTTAAGGCGAACACTGTCGAGTGTGCAAATGTCTTGTAAATGATTAATAACTCATCGCAATATTTTATATGTATGTATATATATATATATATAGAATGCCTTATTCTTGTCTCGTCTCTATATTTCTCCACCGCAAATTCGCGTTTCCTCTCCAAAGTACCCGCCTATCAATCTATCTATCCATGTATCATCCGTACGGCGTGGTGACGGGCGGTGGGCGAAGCGGAGAGAAGTACTTTATGCCCGCACAGATGTATGACATCTGCCCCATCAGCGGCGGGCCCATGGTAGCCCAGTAGTAGTAGAAAAGGTCATAGTTAAAGTATTAAAAATAATAGAACCGCAGCAAGATATTTACGAATGGAACGTAGTCCTGGGAGATGACTAGTGGTAATGCTGGCGTATCTTTGGCGTGACTGAGACATACGCGGTGGGAGAGAGCGATAGAGAGAGAAAGGGAAAGACATGGAGTCAGACAAACAGAGAGGCAGAGAGAGAAAGAGGGGGGGGGGTGGAAACAACGGAAACTGGACTACTGAGAAACCGGCTATTCACCCCAGCCCGCACACAGAGCACATACATCGGCGCCACTGTATGGATACTTGCTTGCAAGCTTGAAAACACGCGCCGCTCGCGCTGCCGGGCTGTGTCAGTGACGTGATGACATATGATGATCTACTACTACAAGGTGATACTACTGGACACCGGGAGATGATGATTAAAGAAACAAAACAAAAATCCAGCGACGCTGACCGCTGCATTGCCACTGCTACTGCGGGCCCCTCGGTCGATCGGTCTATTTGTCTGTTGATTCGATACTATTCGTATATTTGTACATACGGCTAACTATTACAGACACAACTGCTGTGAATGATGCTGCTGCCGCTGCTGCAGCTGCTACCACGGATATGCGGCTGCACTTGGCTGGACGGCGCCGGAGGGGGACAAACACACGAACAGACAGACAGACAAACAGCTATAGACTTGAGACATGGACCGGCAATAAACCGGCCGCCGCCGCCAAACCGTCAACAGGCCGACGCAATTCACGCCAGCTCGCCGCCTGTGAACTAGTCGTTAACTAGACTAACGAACTAACTAGAAGCCCTGGCTGGTTGGCAGCTTGTGTAGCAAGCTGGATGGCTGGCTGGCTGACTGGGTAGTTAGCGGCACTGGTTATGAGTGATCGGCGTTAGCGGTTACGCCGTATCGGTCGTTGTTGTTGCAGCAGCAGCAACCTTGCATCCGATTACAACCATACGACAGTATTATATGGACCGAGTGTAAATGTCACCGTTGTTGTTGTTGTTGTCGTTGTTGCTGTTGTTGTTGTTATTGAATTGTAGATTTTGCTGCCATTGTTGTGATGATCATGTATGGCACGTATATCGTCGTATTATTGTTGTTGTTGTTGTTATTGTTGGTGCTGTTGTTGTTGACATGCTTGGTTAGTGTTATATGTGTTTTGCTCAATGTGTTACTATCATCACGGTTTGTTACTATTACGGCCGCTGTTGTCTCCGTTGTTGCTGTGTTGTCTGTTCTTTTTGTTGTTGTTGTTGTTGTTGTTGTTGTTGTTGTTATTGTTGCTTTTTGCTATTGCATGCGGCAAATCAGATCTCATCAGTTGGCTGGAGTTAGTTAACTTAGGATGAACGCAGGCGGCAGGTAGGGTGGTCCATATCGAGACGACGGGTGTCAAGCTCAGTGGTGTGGGCGCCGCAAAGAGTGCTTCCGAGATTGTATCGCCTTCGATTGCCCCCGATAAATTGCCTCCGATCTCGTTGGCGATTGCCCCCGATAACTTGTCCCGCTCATCGGCGATGCCGCTGACGACTCGCAGTTGTCGGCCATAATAATCAAGCCTGCTTGTCACAACGACGACTACTATTACTACTACTACTACTATTACGACTGTCGCAGCCCATATGACCGTGGCTGCAAAGACGACGGCGACGACGACGTTGATGATGACGACGAGAGCCATTGCTGCTGCTGGCGCCGTTAGTGCATCGCAACTTATCGCCCCTGGCGCTCACCACTTGCTTGTGGAGATACCAACAACGACGACGCAAGCAATTGACTACCTACCATTGCCAGCAAATTGTGAGGTGATTCGTGCAAAACAACAACAGCAACAATAACAACAAAATCAGCAGAAACAACAACAATACCAACAACAACAACAAAAGCAGTAGAAACAACAACAATACCAACAACAACAACAACAACAACAAAAGCAGTAGAAACAACTACAACAACAACAACAACAACAAAAGCAGTAGAAACAACAACAATACCAACAACAACAACAACAACAAAAGCAGTAGAAACAACTACAACAACAACATCAACAGACACAACAACAAAGTTGTAGAAACCAGAACAACAATAACAGCAACGAGACATGGATAGGTGCTACGACCACTATAACAACAACTACTACTACTACTTCTACAACTGAAACGGAACAATTCAGTAGTCTGTAGTATTGTTGCTGCAATAACCTGAACCACCGACAACAACAACAACAACAACAACGATAACAACAACAACAAAAGCAATGGAAACAACAATAACAACAACAAGGCATGGATAGGTGCTACGACCACTGAATGAGAACCTACTATAACAACAACAACCACTACCACTACTACAACTGAAACGGAACAGTTCAGTAGTCTGTAGTATTGTTGCTGCAATAGCCTGAACCACCAACAACAACAATATTAACCACCGACAACAACAACAACAATATTAACCACCGACAACAACAACAACAACAGCAGCCGCCGCAAGGAACCGGCAGGAGGTAAAATCGGTCTTCGACGCCGCTGCTGCTGCTGTGGTTGGTGCTGGCGTGGCCGTCAGCGCCGCCGCCGCTGCTGCCGCTGCAACGAAACGGGACAGCGATGTCAGAAATAGCTAGAACTACCGCCACCGCGAGCAGCAGCAGCATTGATATCAATGCTGTCAGTCAAATATGTAACGAACAGCTGTAACCACAACAACAACAGTACCGACAATTGGTCAGCTCTCAGTTGCAATCAACACGACAACCGCAACATAAGCTGAATTAAGACTGATCTAAACTTCGAAACAATCTGGTTGTGTTTAATTTCTTCGACCAGTTGAATGCACGAATGTTTTCCACGAACGGAAATACCAGGGAACACACATAGTAGAGCACGGACAATTCACAAAGCAAGGAAGTACAACATAAAAAAAATAGTGAGAACAGCAGTGACAAGAACAAAAAAAATATATTAAAACTATTCCAAGAAATGAAGATTGAGCTCGACAACAACGAGCAGAAGGCTAATAATCGAGAAAAAAAACTACAGCAATTGCCTGCATTAACACCGACACGAAAATATTATATACGAAATACTGCTAAGTGCTAATGTCAATATCGCTTTATTGTTACCGTAGCGGATGTCACTGACCGCTCGCGTTCCGAGTTTTCCTAGCTTTGTGCACGTGCAGTTTTTGTGGCCTCCCCAGCTTAAAGATAGAGAAAAGGTCCAAACATCTCTCACTACATCCCGGAAAAAAAGCTTAAATCTCTAGGTCGCTAGGAGATCTAAAACGATGCGATTGTCCGGCCAAGCATAGATTTAGAGACAAGCGAGATTACCCCGATAGGCAAGCTTGACAAGTGATAAGACTACAGCGTGGGGGACCCGATCTTACTCTGCCATTTGGCCATCCTCGATTTATCGATGTCGGACGGTGTCGATGAGATTATGGCATCAGATCTCAAGATTTGCAGACTTGGGTTGAGATCACAGATGAATAAATAAACAAGAAGACACATGTTTTGTCTTCATTCGAATGACCGCCCTCGAATGACCACGACGGCGACTTTCGGGTGCAGAGAGATGGGCAGAATGCGTTGCGAAAAAATAAATATCGAAACGAGTACCACCTGTGCCGCCGGGAGCGTATATTTTTTGAGGAAGGAAACGTTGTCCGTTGTTTTTTCAGACTCTGCGACTATCATACTAATATATATATATATATATATATATATATATATATAGCCCGTAGTTCTGTTGCGAATGACTGAATTGAACTATAATGCTGAGATAATTTTATATTTGAAACTATACAACTATATATGTATATATATATATATATATATATATATATATATATATATATATATATATATATATATATATTAGACAAGGGCGATAGCCTTTTCTGCAAAATATACCCGAATAGTTATAATTGTTTGAATTTATGCAATAATGGAAATTGCAAGCTTAATGAAGAGTTATTGAACTTAAATAAATTTGCCGTCTGGAAAAGACGGTCCCATGAAAAAAAAAAATAATATATATATATATATATATATATATATATATATATATATATAGAAGGAGAGAGGACAGCAAGATGACTCACGTTGAGGCTGATCTGTCCCTCATTGTCGTCGTGGAATTTGACGACGAACTTTGACTCCTTCATCTTCTCGATGTCATTGAGCGGCCGGACTCGACACACCACCCGGATGTTACAGTCCTCGCCGGGATTGGAGCCCGGCAGGGCTCCCACCGCCGAGACGTTCATCTTGGCCGTTGTTGTTCAATGTTGTCGAACGCAGAAAACTGCTGCACTGTTCGTCCGGCTGCAAATCTCTCGATTCGGCGAGTGTTTCTCTAGATGAGTTGGTTGAACCACTACCACCGACGACAACAATGTCACGTAGCCGTCACGCTAAGCTGATGATTACACAGTCCACACGGCAATCATCTGCCTAACGAAGCCAATAGACATAGAGAGAGACAGAGATGAATCGAACCGAGAGTACGTACAGAGAGTGGGGGGGGAGGGGGAGAACCTACACCGACGGATCGAATGCTTTTTTTCTTCTTCGCCTCCTCTGGAAGATGGTAACACGTACACACACTGCACTCGACTCGGAGGCCGGTTAAATAGATCCTCTCTCGGCTTGATCTGATCGAATGAATGAATATCAATCACCACTCGTCTCCGCAGACGCAGAGATATAGAAGAGATAGATAGATAGACAAACAGAAGACACACCCGCCGCTTACCGCCGCTTTATCCTCGACAAGGGCTCCACGACATGGACGGACCGGGCACCAGGTAAGTACCAAGTAAGCGGGGGGAGGTGGGTGGGTGGGTGGCGGGTGTTGAGAGGGGAGTTGAGGACAACAACGAATCCAACGAACTAACGAACGAACGCCTCGTCGAACACTTGGCACTCTGCTTGCTTGGCTTTTTGATCACCACACCTCGTCGATGGCCTCTAGCATGGCCTCCAGCACAAACTGCTGTTGCAGCTGCTTCTGTTGTTGTTGTAGTGTGATGGCTGTTGTTGTTGTTGCTGCGGCTATTGTTGCTGATTGTTGTTGTTTCAGCCTTAGGCCATCACCACCACCACCAGTAGCAGCAGCAGCAGCTCAGCAGGCTGTGCAGTCGTCATTTAGAAAGTCGTCGCCCCCAGCACTGTCACCGCCGCACCCCAGCTGCACAAGGGTGGTCGATTGGCCTGTGGGTCGGTCGGTTGGACGGGCGCCGGCTGCTCCTCTGCTTGCAGGCTATCGTGTGTCGTCTGTCGAGACAAGCTGCTGTTGCTGCTGCTACTGCAAAAATTACGTTGACGACGACGACCACGATGATGATGACGACAACAATGATGATGACGACGACGACAACAATAAGAACAACAGAAACAATAACAGCCACAACAACAACAACAACAATCTCGACGATGCACACCACTCACCGCACGAGTGGAAAACTTTCAACTATCCGGCCGCTGTTGCTGTTGTTGTTGTTGTCGTTATCGTCGTGAATGTTGCTGTTATTGTTGTTACTACCTTGCTTTTTGGCTTGTTGGCACCACCACGACGACCACGAACACCACCAGGAGAACCAGCAGCCGCAACAGTATCAGCGACCAACTCAACACTGGAGGCCGTAACAGCAGCAGCAGCAGCCGCAGGCCAACTCAGCCTGTCGTCTACTATTGTCTTACGGCTCTCCTCACCTCAATCACTTACCCTACACTCACTGGTTTACTCATTCACTATTTTTTGTTATGATTAGTATTAGTACTAACACTTCCTACGATGACGACAACGACGACAACGACGACGACGGTTACAACCACCACCACCACCACAACAACAACAACGACACCTCCACGACTACCACGGCTGTAGAAGAGCTGCGGCTGTTGTCGTCGTCGTCGTCGTCGTCAGAGGCGGCAGCGACCTACTGCATGAGTTGTAGTTGCCCTATCTATTGGTAGTCGTCGAATTGTAGTAGTAGTAGTAGTAGTAGTAGTAGGTGCAGGAATTGTAGTAGTAGTAGTAGCATTAGAAATGTATGACGGATGATGATGGACTGTCGTCTACTCGTTCCACTAGCCAGCCAGTCGCCGCCAGCGCATAGAGGAAGACGACGAGTACGGCCGCCGGTGGTACGAGGTACTTACTACGCATGGATGTGTTTGCTTGGCCCGACACCGTCGTTCTCCTATCGTTCAAGTTCGTTGCTGGCCGCCAATTATGCTGCCTGTCTGTCTGTCTAACTGCAAGTTGTTACCGTAGTAGCAGCAGTGGTAGTCGTATAGCTAGTAGCAATGCGACAATGTTCTCGTAGTAGTCGTAGTAGTAGTAGTAGTAGTGCTACCCCTCCTGTTAGCGGCGGCCCCTTACAGGTCGGGTGGGGTTGCTCTGGCAGCAGCAGCAGCGGTGGCGGTGGCGGCGGCGACTGCTATTACTCGCTGCTGCTGCTGCTGCTGCCGCTGCTGCTAGACAGCTGCGGGTGTCGGCCGCTATTGCTTGTGGTCTTGCTGCTCCCGCTGCTGTTGTTGTTGATAATTTCTCTATGGTGGGTAGACAGTGATCCCGCAGTAGCAGACGACGACTTGTTGTTGTTGTTGTTCATTTCTCTATGGTTGGTAGACAGTGATCCCGCAGTAGCAGACGACGACAGACGACAGCATCCTCCCCATCATCATCATCGTCGTCGTCGTTGTTGCTTGTGGTCTTGCTGCTCCCGCTGCTGTTGTTGTTGTTGCTGCTAATTTCTCTATGGTGGGCAGACAGTGATCCCGCAGTAGCAGACGACGACTTGTTGTTGTTGTTAATTTCTCTATGTTTTTTTTTTTTGAGAGAGAGAGAGAGGTTTAGGAAAAATGCGTTACACAACCCAGGCGATGGTAGTACTGGATGCAATAAGCAGCACCCGATGGTCTGGGTAGTGTGGGACTCCCCGTTAGTCAGGGTTTACCCACTTCTCTATGGTTGGCAGACAGCGATCAGGCAGTAGCAGACGACGACAGACGACAGCATCCTCCCAGCCCGATCATCATCATCATCGTCGTCGTCGTTTTCGTCATCATCATCATCATCATCGTGTAGCCGTAGCAACAATGCATGCATATGCTGCTGCTGCTGCTGTCCCGAGGTGGAGAATGCCAGCCGTCATCGTGGACAGCAGACAGGACACACACGGCGGACGGACGGACGAACGAACGAGCGGGCGGTCGGACAAGCGTGGCAAGAAGGTGAAGAAGGCGCCATTTTGAAACACGTGGCCTTTTTAAAGAATGACTTCTAAAGTTTTCGGGCTGATTTAACGTCGACGACGGAACTGTTTTTCACATTGCTTCATAGACGGACCCCCCATAAATACAAATGTGCGACGGTGGCGGCCCGCGCACCTATCTGGTGTCTCCACCGGCTGCGAGGCGCAGACTTAATCCACCACGCCACCGGGCTCGACAAAGAATGACTTCTAAACCGTTTTTAAACAAACACATTTTCACAATGCGGTTTAGTAAAAAAATAACCGGGGCACTTGAACAAACTTGGATCTAGTCGTGATTGCACATGTAGGATTGGTAATCACTGCTGAAGCGCAAATGACTAATGAACGACAAGAAACGTGTGAGCATGATCGCCCAACAGTGACATTGTGGAGTCAGGACTACCATGTGATAACAAGCGGCCAAGAGCAAAAATGATTACCATAAAATGCGTTTGTTAAATACAGGTAGTTCAATAAGTTCTTGGAATGAGCTTTTTAGAATTCGAATTTTGGCACGCTTTCACCGCTAATAGGAATTGCAACTTTTCGACTGCTAGCACTCAATATATTATGGTGATTGGCCGTTGCGATTTCGTTTGATAGCTTTTCCCGTGCAACGTATCGGCGTGATTTTTAAAAATGGAGAAAAAAGAGTTTCGAGTGGTTATCAAGCATTTTTATTTCAAAGGTTGGAATGCGACCCAAGTAAAAATTGAATTAGACGAGACGTGCAGTGACTCTGCGCCATGTTTTGCCACTGTTTCCAACTGGATTAATGTGTTAAAAAGAGGTCGCAGGAGCACCGAGGATGAACTACGTCCAGGAGGCCAAAAAACGGCAACTGATGAGGAAAACGTAGAGAAAGTGCGAAAAATTCTTGGCACAGATAAGCGAATGAACATTAAGGAAATAGCGAAGGCACTAGGGATTAGTTTAGGCAGTGTGCATTTTATCCTACACGAAAACTTGAAGATGAAAGAGCTTAGAGCAAAATGGCTGCCGCATTTGCTCAACCAAGGCCAAAAAGACGCGCCTGTTTTGGCTTTACAGCGAAATTTCGCCAAGATATCGAACAATCTGTCGGATTTTTGGTGCAGATTCATGACCGTCGATGAAAACCGGGTTCATCACTACACTCCCGAGACCCAAGAAGCATCTTGCCAATGGTGTGCACCTGATGAAGGACCTCCGAACAGGGTGCGGACAACGGCATTGACCGGAAAGGTGATGGCTACAGTTTTTTAAGACCAACGTAGAATAATGCTGGTCGACTACCTTGAGAGCTGTAAAACGATCACAGGAGAATATTATGCAAGACTGTTGGACTGCCGTTAGCAAGAACTCATCGTGAAACGGCCCGCTTTGCAGAAGAAGGTTGTCCCGTTTCACCATGGCAATGCTCTTGCACACAAGTCCCGGCAAGCATCGGCAAAACTGGCCCAACTGAGGTTCGAACTTATTGAACAACCCTCCTATTCTCCAGACCTGGCCCCCTCTGATTATTTTCTCTTCGGACATTTGAAGAATAGTCTCGATGGAAAGCGTTTTTCCAGCAATGAAGAGGTTAAGGCTGCTGTCAATGCCTATTTTCAGTCTAACGACGCGGAATTCTACTCAAGAGGTACGAAAGCTCTGAAATCTCGGTGGGAAAAGTGTATTGAGCTTCTCGGGGAGTATATCGAATAAGAAAAATTTAAAAACATGATTTAGAAAATTCTCGGTTTTCATTCTAAGAACTTATTGAACTACCTGTATATGTGTTGTATGCGCGTAATAAGAACTCAACTTGAAGGTACTAAACGTGAAAGCTATAATGCGGCATCATTTTGCTCGATATTTTGCAAACTCTACTTATTTCGATTTGTTTCTCCGCTTCTGCTGGTAATGTTGAACGTCTGAAAACGTTGCATGAAAATGCACTTTTTGCGAGCATGTTGCTATGTGTCAAGATATCTCGCATTTGCATATTATGTAAAGCTATGTACGGTCACCATCCACATCGATAAAGGAAATAGTGGTAATTTTGTTGTAAACGACTGACCGGTTCTTGTTGTATTTGCTTCGTCCTTTCAAATACCTTCGATCGAGAGAATCATGCACTGCTGTTACACAAGGCTGTAGCCATCGAACGGTCTTTTGTCGATTGGATTCATGCATATCTATCTGAAAGATAGTTTTTCGGTCAAGGTATACAATTATACTAATACTTTGTGGCCGTGCCCGTAATTGAAATTCGTCAAGGCTCCTTTTTAGGTCCAGCGGTGTTCAGAATTGTCGTTGTTTTAGATGGACTGTCCCTAGCGGCGCACAACATTATTTAAATGATTATTTAGAATCATACCGTACGCATCAATTGACGGAGTTATTCATTCTATGTTAGATGTGACTATTAACAACGTTTCCGAGTGGTGCGCCAAAACTTGCACGTCCCTTTCTCTTTTTCTCTCTGCCGAAATGTGCCGCGTTTCGTCGACTTAGATATTTAAATCCTAGACGCGCTCTCAATACTGCTTGCATACCCAACGTCAATATCTTTTAAAGAACTTGCTGTGGAGATTTCTCTTAACTAGATTTTTGTCAGCACTATGCTGAATCATGCGTGCAGACTGAAAACACTACATGCTGGTGCCACGAACTTTGTCAAATTTTCTTTTCAAGCTCGCTTCGTGTTTGAATTTTGCGACAGCGATCTAAGAAGCGGGGCTTACCTGCGTTCGAAAGCTTTGCCACGGAACGGGAAAATAAAGTTCAGATTCAAAGAAGAAAATTCAAAAACAGATAAGAGGTTGGAAATCTGGATATTTTAAGTGCCTTTCATCTCTGGCCTGGTCTTCCATATGACAATCGACAAGTCTATACAGAGATACATAGTTCATGACTATCATAACCTGGTCTGATCGAATACAAGCTTTCACGAGAAGTACAAAGAGTGCATCTGTCGAGTGTGCTTTTAAGGGTGCGCGAAGTATTATGCATTCCTGATCCCTGGCCCTTAAATCCTTTCGGGGCTGACTCTCAGCCAAGATTTAACGTCCATGGGACTGCTTTTCGCATTGCTTTATAGACGGACCCCCATAAATATAAATGTGCAACGGTGGGGCTCGAACCCGCGCACCTATGTGTCTCCTCCGATCGCGAGGCGCAGACGCATGCCACCACGCCACCGGGCTCGACATCCCTGGCCCTTACGAAGATATCACTGCACTGCTTCTTTCGAATGGCATGCCAAGAACAGCTGACAACAGTATAAGTGTTAAAGTTGTATGCATTCTAAGTAAGTAAAATAAATGTAATAATGATGAGAATATTAGTGGCAATCTTTCGAGTGCCCTCAGCCTGAGGCGTCTACGGAACATGTTTTGTAGCACGGACGAGAGCTTTGCATATATATGTATGTATATATATATATATATATATATATATATATATATATATATATATATATATATATATATATATATACAGGGTATTCCTATTTGTGTCCAAAACGCTAGGGTATGGTCAAACTCGGTGAGAAAATCATTTTTGCCAATGGAAAGGGAGAGCGGAAATGCTCCGTATAGGAGTGAGATTTTTTTTTTAATTGTTATTTTAGGGGGGCTGTTCCGACATACGTTTGCAAAATGCACGATTGTGAGAGAACGCATTCTTCAATTGAAAAACCGAGCACACTGGCACATTCGGCAGAAAATTCTTTTTAAAACCATACCTGACCTAAGCGAGCGCAATGACTATTGTGATATTAAGAAGAGATTGCAAAATTATAATTTCACTTTTGCATGTTTAAACTTTAACGCCCAGGTTCTCAAAATGTTTCCATTACCCGCGCAAAACTAATACGTCCAGACGAACGTGCATTTCTAGTAAATCATTTTGGTACCAAATTGGAAGAGCTGGCATCCGTGGTTGCAGAGTAACTTAAATCTACCTAGGACCATATCGGGTGTGAGTGCACACATGCAGCTACTATATTCGCCTTCTTTGTCAATCAAGTCACTCGTCAAACCTGTAGAAGCTCAACAAAAGATTTATTTTACTTTAAATATTGCTCGAACGAATGCCCGCCAGCCAATAAGCACATTCGGTATCGATGGCAAAGCTCGCGTTGCACGCGTTTCAAGATTCCAGGCGTCTCCCGAATGGTTCCACCAGCAGTTACTATTCTGCCGATCAGATCCATAGAAGACTCGACTGGAGTTGCATAGACTAGATCCTTTAGGTGGCCCTAAAGGAAAAAGTCAAGACTGGACAGATCAGGCGATCGCGGCGGCCAAGCTTGTGGACCGCCTCGGCCAATCCAGCGATTAGCAAACGTCTCACCTAGATAATTCCGATCTTAGGCTCCAGTAGGTCACCCGAGATTATCTTCACCTATAATAGCAAAAACACATAATTTGATTGATGTTATAGTGTTGTCAGTCGTGTTAGGTCATATATATATATATATATATATATATATGTATATTCTTTCTTTTTTTTATTTAATAGTGGTTAATTACCTTGGACAAAGATTCAGGGTTGGTCGCTCGCAGTGGGTCAAAGAGTTTCTCTTCAAGAATCTTGGCAACGCGTTGTTCAGCCGATTTGCCTCTCTTATCGCGAATGAGCACATAGATCGCTTCAACCTGCGGACAGGAACGAAGCAACTTCTCGACGAGCACCTAATGTGTAGACACATAACCAGGCAGGATAGATGAAAAATAAAAGTAAAGTTATTATTTCGATATATTATTACTACTATTTCTCGTTGATGAGAACGTTATAACAAAAGAAGATATTGGCATTATGCATATTAAGCCAAGGCAGCAGGCATTCCAACTGGTACCCCTGGTTTACTCGTCCCGCGGCGTTAACCAGTCGGTCCGGAAACCTGTGCGCTGACACCTACCCGTTATTTTATCTTAATAGGGTAGAACTACAATTCATGCCCCGGGTACGGCTAATCTATTAGTTAGCAAGATCCTACCTTTCCGACGAAACCTGAAACTCCGGTAAGGAAGACATTCTTGGCAGCAATGAATTCCGCGAGTGAAGCCATGATGATGATGATGGCACCTGACAAACAGTTACAGCAGCACCTCACAGTTGCACTATGGAGGATATTGAGGATCGACAAGTGCGGCCTCAAGACAGCTGTCACGACAACTTCAAGAGCTCGTCAGTGATGACAGCCGAATGTGAGGACGAACGAATCTGGAGGCTGACTAGGTCATCTGCGTTGAAGGCGCGCGGACCCTTTGCATCGCGTAGAAGATCCGATAAGGTTGCTATGTACATTATAAAAGGGAACGGGCTAGCAGGATCTCCTTGGGCCAATCCCACCGTTTGCGTTATGGTGTCGTTGACATAATTATCTTCGTTCTTAACTATGATAGAGTTATAGTGAAGACTATCCCGGACAAGGTTGTACATTTCTCCGCGTATTAAAAATTTGCTACGAATTATCTCTAAAAGACGGTCCCCTGGGACAGAGTCAAATGCGGTCATAAAATCTATGAATGCGGTATACGTCATTTCTTTACTTTGATGACGTCGTTGCACATAGTCCAGCAGAAGGTTGATAGCATCTTCGATAGATCGCCCGGGAAGGAATTCGTGTTGCTCAACGGTTAGCTTTTCTTTAGCGGTGTTATATTGTAACGAGGTCTACCACTACGAACTAGGCCAACCACAGCGTAGTAACAGAAACCAACCACAGCGTAGTCACAGAATTGCCAGTCACTAAGACGCCAACATCCAATTATAACGTCAGCAGGCCGACCAACCACCCAAGCCAACTGAAACGTCAAAGTAGGCAGTTGGAGATTCGTCACCAAGCACGGCACCATTACCTCCACCATCATCAGCACCACGGAGACGCGACACCACAACCGTCCGAGCACATTGTCAAACGTGCATCTCGCCTCCCCAGGAATCGGCAACAGCCACAGCATCGAGATCAGCATAGACAACTCGATTCACAACCAGCCAGCTGTGTGTATACGACCACATGGCACGTGCACCATCGTCCACGGACCACGCCACATCCAGAGTGTCGGCATCATCATCATCACCACCAAGAACAACGTGCACCGCCGAGAGAAGTGTGTAACCCGACCACTCAACGATGTCATAGATTCGAGTCAACCTTTTATTATTCCGAACAATTCTATTCTTCGACCGACCGCCCCATATTCCGCATATACACCTATACAGCAGGTCAGAATGAGCTTCCTAAACGATTGGTAGGCATACAAGGTTGCATAGACGCTGTCCCACATCAACGCTCTACCATTTGAGTGGGGCAGTGCCTAGATAGGTAGTACATATACAACCAGCTAAATATATGGAGGGTGGAAGTACACAATGTCGATTTTGTGCTTTAGGGAATGCTTCAATCCAACATACCGAGAAAGGAAATAACTGAGAAGGCTTAATAATAATAATAACGAGGCGATGTACGCTCTGCCGCTAGAGTCCTGCTGTCATCAGACATATTTGCAGTACGTAATTCTCGCACAGAGCGTGAATTAAGAAACAAACACCCGCTACCACTGGCCGCCTGTCAGGAGCGCTTAGAAACCTACGAACAACCAACAGTTGGATTCGGCGAGAGCGTCGAAAATTCGGCGATCTTAGAGGCAATTCGCTCATTCCCTGTTGCAAGCGGAGCCGGACTGGATGGATTGCGGCCACGTCATCTGCGCTATATGTTGGATCAAACTGTTCCTTCGTCAGAATGCCTGCTAAATGATCTAAGCATGTTCCTTGGCAGGGTGTTAGACGGCACATAACCTAAGTGTTGTCTACCAGTATTTTATGGTACAAATCTTACAGCTCTTAAGAAAAAAGACAACTCTATAAGGCCCATATCTTGTGGATTTACCTTGCGTAGGATGGCTGCAAAGATAGCAATAGCGAGAAATAAAAAGGCGATTTTGACAGCGATCCTGCCACACCAAGTTGGAGTGGCTGTTAGAGGAGGCGCAGAAGCCCTGGTACATGCTATCTATCCAGCGCCCTATACGCATTGGTGCTCTTCCCGTTCCCTTTCCTCCCAACAACGTAACTAGCACTGAGTGATCTGTACGGAATCGAAACCGTTGTCCCAATAGATATACATGCCACCGTTCTGCCGAATATTTTTGCTGTGTTTCCGTTAGTTCAGTGCTTGCCTTGATATTATCCGTACATGGTGTACCCCCACCCCGACTTATGCTGAACCCCACAAAATAAACTTTTTCCACTCCAATAACACACTTCAAATTCAATGTCATTCCCGACTCCGATATCTTGCGTAATACCTCTTTAAGTCTATGTCCATGTTGTTCTCTAGATTCTCCATAAGTTAGAATATCGTCTAAGTACACCATTACTCCTTCTAGTCCTTCCAGCTGTCCTTCATGATTTTCTGAACCGCTGCTGGTGCCGATGCCAACCCAAAGCACACCCGTTTATAACGGAACAATCTCCACAGCGTAATAAGTGCCGTCAGATCTCACGATTCCTCCGCTAGCTCAATCTGATGATATGCTGACATCGCATCCAACTTAGAAAACTACTTTGCTCCCCTTAATTCTGCTAAAACTTTTCGGTTCGATCCTGCAGTTCTAGTGGATCTCGATGTGGACGCCCTCTCCGCCATTCTTACCAGCCTCATAATCGATGCAGCTCTTCCCCATGGAGTCTGTTCGCGCAAATCACCGCCCTGGTTTGACAGAGGCTGCTATCAAGCAAGGCAGTACCTAATGCAGCTTCTGATGGCGTCTAGAGCATGCAACGTGATGAAGAACGCCTACAGCGCGTTTCGGCGAGACTACCGTCTCCTGCTGCAGATAAAGAAGGTGGCCTTCGCCGAACTACAGGAGCAACGACTGGTCCTACAGGCACAGGAGACTCCGTATTCCTACCTAAAGGGGCCGTTCAAGTTCACGAGCTGTCCCATCGCGCCCGTGAAACTTCGATCCTACTTCGAGCGTATGTTCACGAGTGCTTCCACCATCCCGGTCTCCATCTCCGCTACAACTCTTCCCGCAACCGCCTGGGAACAAGAGTTTGCGCGGTCTCTTGAGTCATCGTTCTCTGAGGACGAGGTCTCCAGCTCCATTCAGCATCTCAAGAACAACAAGGCGTTTGGCGCTGACCGCGTGAGAAACGAGCACCTAAAGGTGGCCACCTCGCTGGTCCCCCTCTGGACAACCCTCGTCAACAAATGCCTATCCCAAGGACGCATTCCTGAAACATGGAGGGAGTGCATTTTGAAGGTGATCCCCAAGGGTAAAGGCGACCTTCTCCTTGAGTCATCATGGAGAGGGATAGCAAAGAAAAGCTGTGTGTACAAGCTGTTGTCGTCTTTGCTGTACAGGCGACTGTCCTCGTACCTGGAAGTCAGAGGGGCGCTCCCACAAGAACAACACGGCTTCAGACGGCACAAGTCAACATCCACAGCATGCGGCGAACTTCTAGATGAGATAACTTCATCGTTGCAGAAAAAGCGGCGGCCACTGCACGCCGTCTTCGTGGACCTAAAGTCCGCGTTTGACGTGGCACTTAGGGACACCGTGTTGGAGAAACTCGCCCGCTTCGGCATCGGCCGACCACTGCTCTCCCTCCTGGCATCGATTCTCCGAGCTCTGGATGATGGAGTCTGTGAGCATCCGCCATTCCTCCAGACCACGGGGTACCCCCAGGGGGACAACCTGAGTCCCCTGCTCTTTGCTGTTCTCCTAAGCGACCTGCCCGCCCATGTCAAGGAGCTGTATCCCATGGTGGGCATTCTTCTATATGCGGACGACATCGTCATGTTTAGTCGCATCAGGCGGGACCTCCAGGCTTCCATCAAGGTGCTGGAGAAGTACTGCGACAACAACGGCATGTGTGTGAACGCGTCGAAGATCAAGGCTGTCAAGTTCAGGGCAGGAGGCGCCCTCGCCTCTCACGATCGTCTTCGACTACGCAACTCGCCCATTGAGTATGTGAGCAACTTCTGCTACCTGGGGGTGATCTTCTCCAGCAGGGGTGTGTGCTTTAGCAAGCATATCACCGAGCGCGTGTCAAAGAGCGTCGTGGCCATCGCGACGATCGGCGAGCCACAGAAGCTCTCACTGTCGACCGCCCTTCAACTCTTCCACCTCAAGGTATCTTCGGTTGCCTCCTATGGAATCGATGTCATCTGGGAGCACCTGTCGGCACATCAGCTGGACCAACTGGACAAGGTCAAAGCAACGTTCTTGAAGAGAGTCTTGGGCTTACCGCGGAACGCCCAGAACCGACTGGTGTATGCGTTGGCCGGGACAGGACCATACCTAGAGGACCTCGTGCCACGCTTCCAGCTCCGGCCCACACCTGCTCTTCAATCGTTCAGGACTACCTTCGCAGAGAAGATGCGCGAAATCCCCACGGATTTCTACCGAACTCGAGCCATGACATCCTCTGCTTGGAAGGAACCCCTGCAGAACCTCCGACATGTCATCACTCGATACGCTGTGCATGGCCTCCATCATCAGCTTTGTTCGCAAATAGACTTTCATGAGCCGCAAGCAACCTGTATATGTAGACATTGCCTTCAGCATTGCCCCCGATATCATTTCGAGGGGTGCCAGAGCTTGGATAGCCTACGACGGTTGGCAAGGGAAAGTAACTAATTAACCATTGTTTTTAACCATTGTTTTTAAATCATATGACATGTAATATACCTTTTTGGTCAATAAATGAGAAATGATGAATGAATTCTGCTAATAAGTCCTCTAAATGCGGTAACGGTAGCACCTGGAGTATTCTAGCCTCGTTCGCCTGCCGTAAATTCACGCACACTCTTACTCCACCTCCTTTCTTTGCCCCTACCACCATAACTGATATCCAGTCCGATGCATCTATTGGTTCAATCACCCCCAATGCCTTCTTAACTGCCCTCACTGTTGCAAACGAAAGTCGACTCAATTTTTGTTAAATTGGCCTAACCCCTTGTTTCACTTTCCCACGATGCCCATACTCCCTTACTAATCCCAGTTGTCCTGAAACTAAATCTCTACACTCCTCCACTGTCCCCGATTTGTCCACTGAAGCTACCGTCCTTCCATCTACAGCACACTTCCGGCGCTTCCAATCTACGCATACTCCTAACTGAGCTAGAGCGTCAAGTCCTAATACTGATTTCCCCCACTGCACCACAAATACCACTATTGTCACAGATTTTTTTTCTAATTCAATTGTACATTCCACTACTCCTAATACATCGATCACCTCTCCACTATATGTCTTAAGTACCACTTCTGTTTCATCTACTTTTCGCACTTTCCCACTTAATACTCCACTTACATCTTTCCAATTCACTATTGTCACTGCACTCCTCGTATCTACCAAACATTTTACCCTCTGCTTATCTACTCGTGCCTTTATAATAATTTCCGAGCTAACACACAGGGTATTGATTTGCACAATTTGATTTTGCTGACTCGCCTGGTCTTCCTCCGGCCATGCTCCAACCCCACGTTCTTCGTCATTCTCTATCTCCACCGCCTGTACTGTCCGCGTGCCTTCCGCCGCTACCATTGTTCTCTCGACGTGGTCGATCCGATGACACTCAAAACACGTTGCTCTTTTAGCCGGGCCCGTGGGGTGCCCAGCCAAGTGCTTATCACTACCACAGGCCGCGCCTGGCTTTCATCCTCCTCCGCTACCGCGGTCAGCTCTGCTCGGCTGCGCAGCAATTGCCGGCCGCCGGCGCCGAGCCACCGCGTGTTCTCGCTCTAACTGCTTCATCTCCGTCATATTACGCTCGAAAAGGGTGCCTATTTCTTGCGCATTGGCCAGCTTCAGGTCGTCGTCCTCCAACAGCAATTGTTCTCGCAGTCTCGGGATCGACGTCCCTATCGTCAGCTGCGTCTTTATGGCCTCTTCTCGTGCGACTTGCTCGAATTTACACTTCGCTACCATTCGCGTTGATTCGGCCACGTATTCTTCCACGGACTCCCCTGGTCGCTGCCGCCGTCTGTGAATCTCGTCCCGAGCCGCCGCCAGCTCCTTCCGCTTCGCGAACCGCTCCAGCAGCCGCGCACGCATCTCTTCATACTCGTCTCCTTCCACGTCGGCCGCCACTGGTCTCTTCTTGATGCGTTTGCACTGCATCATTCCCTCAAGTCCCAGCGCGTTCTTGAGGAAGGCGCACTTCCTCTTTGCGTCGAGATTCTTCGCGTTCGGCTGCGCCGTCAAATTCGCGTCAAAAGCCTCGAGCCAGTCTTCTACGGCCGCCACCGGTGGTCGTCCGGCCACCGGCATTAACTGCTGCAACGGCGCTGGTCCGACTGTCGTCATTTCTCTGTTTCTCCGTTCCTCCACACACCATACCGGCCGCGCGATACCACCACTCGGTCGCTCGCCGCAACCCTGTTTCGGTTACTCTCCATCGTGCGCTGTCCCTACCGTCCGCTACTAACCGACTGACCGCCAGGTCCAGTCACAGTCGGCTGCGCCAATATGGTATCTACGTAGTGGCAATAAGGACACTCACTGTTCGAGTAACCGGCTTACTCAGCGCCAACATCAAAAGGCTCTCTTGTTTATTTGAGACCAATTTATAGGCATTAATTGCGCCTCCTGGTGGCAGGTGATCCCCCACCCCGGGCGGTGCGCTTCAATCGATCATTATCATCATAGATCATCATACTCATCCATCTATCTCATACACTACATAAGGTCTCTTAGGAAAGCCGGTATACCATCTATACTTGAACCGAGAGGTTTAGTGTCCGCTGGCGAAGAAAGACCTGATGGGGTGAACATTGCATTACGTCACATCGGAAATCCCTAGCTTGGGATGCAACGGTTTCGTGCACCACCGCGGCTTCCTATTTACACCACGGCTCAGTTGAGCCGGGGTGGGTCGCAAAGCACGCGGACGCCAGAAAACGGTTAAATGCGCTGAACTGGAAACAAGATATACTTTTGTGCCTATTGTCATGGATACGCTAGGACTAATCAGTAAGGGAACCAAAGCATTTCTCAAATATTTAAGTAAGCGAATTCAGGAGGTCACAAGCGACCAAGGAGAGGGTCAATTCTTGAGGCAAGCGTTGTCTTTGGCCGTTTGCAGAGGAAACACGGCATCTATTTTGGGCGCCATGGAGTGAAATAATAATTTAAAGAATTTGCAACAATACGTTCAGACCTCACAACTGTAACATTGTTTAAATAATAATAATAATAATAATAATAATAATAATAATCCCTACGAAAAGCGCTAATAAAGTAGGACTGGGGTAGTCTTTACTTTAGTACTATTCTGCACACAAAACACAACTGAATGTATACAATCATATTAATGCGTATTTATTTATACATTAAACATTGCATGGTTGATCGATAGAATATGCTGCAAGAAACAGGCGCATCCCCATTGAAGCTGTACAAAAGAAAAATTAAAATAAGTAGCGTCATCATACAAATCGACAAAATGCGTATTGCTTGTGCAGTGAAGCACACATAATGCTTTCTAAAATCACGACGGCGTTTTTGTTTCCGCCAGGGCGTCGCACAGGGACGCCAGTCTAAGAGGGGGGGAGACAAGGAGCAAACTTGATTCTTCCGCAAATCTTGGTCAACAGTCATGGTCTACGCACATATGTTCAAGATGATTAAGGGGCAGGCGCAGGTGGGTGCGTCAGTTCAGCAGAGTCCCGTTAACTCCGAACAGGGCAGCAGCGCACACAGCGTCTTCCAGGCGGTAAGCGCAACCAAGGCGTTGGTTGCGTAACCCATGTACTTCACGCGGGTGAGGCGGCGTCTCCTCTGCTCGAGGTTGCCCTCGTCTTCCTTGAGGATGAACCGCCGAATACCATTGCAGTAGGTCTGCACGTAGTCCAGCCAGTCGATGGAGGCCGCGTTAAAGTTGAATTCGGTCTGATCGGCGGCGCTGAGCTCGTCGAAAAGCGCGCGCGTGTTGTCGTTGTGGATATGCCACTCGTGGGTGATGAAGAACTCGAGCAAATCCATCGAGTTGGCCAGTCGACGATAGATCGGCAACAGGGCCGGCTTCTTGCCGACAAGGCGCAGGCCCATATCGAGAACGCGCGCCACGAGATAGTGCTTGAGGAACAGCCGAGTCTGGTGCAGCAGACGAACCGAGGTAGCCCCCGATTCGGGATAGCGCACATTGGACGCCAATGGGAAATGCTGCACAAATTTGACTCCCTCCTCGATAAAGGTACCCCTATGGTGGTAATGGTCATAGAAAAACAACAACACCAACAAACACGATCAGTAAGCCGTTCCATTGATGTCTGCTACACGAAGAGAAATTTCGAGCGCAAATGCAATACGCGTTACCCTAGAAAACCTTGCTCAATGCGGCCCCTATATAATATATGTTGATGGCTGCCGCTTAATTGCGAGGATATGGATTCGAACACGGAACCGCAATCAATTGGTTTACACGGTTTTCGATCGAGACTAGGCAAATGCGAGCAAATTCTATTATCGGCCAGGGTAAATCAGAACACACGAAGAGTAGAATGAAGAATACATGTTTGAAAGCCCTAGAGAATTTGCAATCTTCAAAAAATATCGTATGCCTATCGGTATTGAGGTTGCGAGATGAATTAGGGCAAAAACAAGCCGACAAGACAGATCTAATTCCTAAAACGTACAGGGCCCACACACACAGATATGTTTCCTTGATGACCAATCTAAAACAACTATTACAGGCCCAAGCTATGGGGAAACGCGTCTGCTTACCATTTGATTGAGTTGTGGGTACCTGAGGTACAGTTGTACACCTTGAAATCGTCCGGGGTTCGCCGCGCCGCCGCCAAGATTGTGTTGGCGACGGAATCCACCGGAGACAGATCGGCAATGCACTCGAGATGCGTATAGAGTGTCGTCAGGACACCAGTTCTTAGAGCGACCATCAGCCCGTTCGGGCCGTTGTAGTTGTCCACCCAACCGGGAAGAGGCTCAGTCATTGCACCTGCTCAGAGCCACACACAACGAGATACGTACAAGAGAATAGGTACCTTGTTAATCTGTCAGTCACACACTAATAGGTGGCAGCGAAGTCGCGTCTACGACGGGCATATGGTGAGGCTGAATTCAAACGGTGTGTGGTGGCAACCTCTCAGACGATTGCTACTAGTACTTCAGTTACTACTATGTTACCATTCTTCGGTTTCGGGACACGACGAGGAGGATAATAATGGTGGTGGCGGCCAGGAATTAGCGCCTAGCAGTGATCTTCGAACTTACCCGTTATTATGGAGGGTCGCACAATAACGATCGGCAGCTGACCGATGTACTCGCCAACAAGATTCTCGGCCAGCGCCTTCGTGTACGTGTATGTATTCGGCCGGTCCTCGAGCAGCTTCGGAGTGAGCTCCTCCAAAAGTTCGTTGGACATCCAGTCGCACAGCGACATCAGTTGGCGAGGCTCCATCTAGATGCCACAAAACAAGATTCGAACTCATTATGCCTGCTGCTATGAATATGTATGCACGGTCGAAGCATCGCGTGTAGACTCGACTGTATGTAAAATATTGAACGGCTTCGATGAGGATCGTTTTCGAAGGCCGTATTATCGGCACGCAAATGCGGTTTTTCCCTATACATTTATCGCCGGCCTTTTTGTCTCATCCAATCCAACATCAAATACTAACAGATTATTTTTAATTACTGATGCCACATTTTTCTTCGCCTATCTTAAAATGTCCAAACATTTACTTAGATTACAGGGGTAAAGCTCTTCCTCAACTTTCTCCAGGTAGCAATGTGAGTAGGCGGTCGACACGTGCACGAATGACTTGAGGGCTTTCATAGCAGTGGCAAGCTCGAGTACTTTAAGAGTAGCGCGCAAATTCACTTCGACGCTGTCACGTAGCGGCTCGTTAAAACGGACCTAGAAAATGGCGCACATCGAAGCATCAAAGTCCCCATAGTGTTAGCGCTAACGATGACTAATTTCGATTCATTCATGTACCTATAGCGCCCCCCCCCCCCCGCAGGATCTTCTTTTCTCCTTGTAACTCTGCCTAATATCTCCTCTCAGTGTCAATCAAATATAATTTTAGGGAACTTTGCGCTACTGGATCAAGGCGGTTGTCTGTGAAAGAAAAGTTTAAAGCACGCGAGAACAAGACGCAAGGACTAAAGTTCATCAACAACTAGGAAACCAGGAACAGCCATAGGCGATGCTTGCTGAGATCCTCTATGATGATCCGATTATATTATTAGGCGGCGCAGAAGCACTGGTACATGCTACACGCGCTCTTTTGAAGACTGAGGACCAAGTGAAGGTTCTAGTTAAACTTGACTTCTGCAATGCATTTGATACGCTAAGAAGGGACAAGATACTGGATGCAGTGATGAAGAAAAGTCCAGAGCTTTTGCCTATGATCTGGCAAAGTTACAGAGATCCTTCAATCTTAACCTGAGGCACAACTTCAACATTGGGTTCGGAATCAGACATTCAACAGGGTGACGCGCTAGGTCCTGCTCTATTTAGTCTCGGTATATCAGATCTAGTATCGAAACTACAGAGCCCATTCAACGTGTGGGATCTAGATAAGTGTAAACCAATTGGTTGCGGTTCCGTGTTCAAATCCATATCCTCGCAATTAAGCGGCAACCGTCAGCAGATATTATATAGGGGCCACATTGAGCAAGGTTTTCTAGGGTAACGCGTATTTCATTTGCGCTCGAAAGTTCTCGTCGTGTAGCAGACATCAATGAAACGGCTTACTGATCGTGTTTGTTGGTGTTGTTGTTTTTCTATGACCATTACCACCATAAGGGTACCTTTATCGAAGAGGGAGTCAAATTTGTGCAGCATTTCCCATTGGCGTCCATTGTGCGCTATCCCGAACCGGGGGCTACCTCGGTTCGTCTGCTGCACCAGACTCGGCTGTTCTTCAAGCACTATCTCGTGGCGCGCGTTCTCGATATGGGCCTGCGCCTTGTCGGCAAGAAGCCGGCCCTGTTGCCAATCTATCGTCGACTGGCCAACTCGATGAATTTGCTCGAGTTCTTCATCACCCACGAAGCAAGTAAGGGTTCTGGTGAAACTTGATTTCTGCAATGCGTTTAATACGTTAAGAAGAGGCCGGATACTAGATGCAGTGAGGAAGAAAAGTTCAGAGCTTTTGCCTATGGTCTGGCAAAGTTACAGAGATCTTTCACTCTTAACCTGGGGCACAACTTCAACATTGCGTTCGGAAGCGGGAGACATACTTAGTAAAGTCCTAAACGTAAATTTAGAAGAGAACACCTGGCAGAGAGCAAGTCTTCGCTGGCGCAATTTGATCCGGTGGCAGCTTCGTTAGTGGAAGAGGCAGTTCGACCACAAATAAGATATGAAACCAGTAAAGCACGGGACACTATTAGAACTATGCTAGACCCAGGCCCTTCAGAAAAATATCCTAGCCAATATAACCTAGATAAGCTCAAAAGCAAAAAAAAAGAGCAGAGAAATCTTAGACGAGCTTGTTTCCCGGAGAGACCGCGCCGTATTTTTAGCGGCACAAGATAACTTCAGTGGGGGTTGGCTTAAAGCCTTACCCTCGCCTCAGCTCGGCACCATGCTGGATCCCAACTCTTTCCGCATGATGTCAGCACTTAGAATCGGCGCTAGCGTCTGCGAGCCGTTTCAGTGCAAACTGTGTGGGGAGATGGTAGATTCCAGTGGTCTACACCCACTGAGTTGCCCGAAAAGCGCCGGTAGATCGTCCAGACATGCTGAACTAAACGGTGTGATCATAAGGTTCCTTAGAAAAGCCGGTATACCATCTACACTTGAACCGAGAGGTTTAGTGTCCGCTGGCGAAGAAAGACCTGATGGGGTGACCATTGCATTATGGTCACATGGAAAGTCCCTAGCTTGGGATGCAACGGTTTCGTGCACAACCGCAGCTTCCTATTTACACCACAGCTCCGTTGAGCCGGGGTCGGTAGCAAAGCACGCGGACGCCAGAAAACGGTTTAAATATGCTGGACTGGAAACGAGTTATATATTTGTGCCTATCGCCATGGAGACACTAGGACCAATCAGCCAGGGAACCGAAGCATTTCTGAAAGATTTAAGTAAGCGAATTTAGGAGGTCACGAACGACCGAAGAGAGGGTCAATTATTGAGGCAAGCTTTGTCCATGGCCGTTTGCAGAGGGAACGCGGCATCTATTTTAGGCGCCATGGAGTGAACTAATTATTTTTAAAAACTTTGCAATAATACATTCAGACCTCACAACTGCAACATTGTATAACATGCAACAAATAATAATAATAATTTCTACGGGGCCAATCTGACAGCGCTAAAGAAGAAAGACGGCTCTATTAGACCTATAGCATGCGGCCTTACAATCAGGAGGCTTGTCGCTAAAGTAGCCATTGCCATTACCAGAACTACAATTGTGACAGCAACTTCACCAAGTCAGATAGGCGTTGCAGTGAAAGGTGGTGCAGAAGCGGCAGTTCACGCAGTACAAGCATTTGTTGAAGCAGAAGGTCCAGTACGGGTCCTAGTTAAATTGGATTTTCGTAACGTCTTCAAGACTATACGACGCGATGAAGTGCTTGATGAGGTAAGACTCAAAGTACCGCAGCTTCTGCTGCTAGCTTGGCAAAGCTACAAGGAACCGACTCTGCTGTTCTGGGATGAAAAAACACTACTATTATCAGCTAGTGGAGTGCAACAACGCGATCCGCTTGGACCTGCTTTATTCAGCCTCGGGGTATCCAGTTTAGTGGCACGCATGAAGAGCCCTCTTAACGTTTGGTACTTAGATGACGCAACGATTGGAGGCCCACTTGATCTGGTTGTGTGTGATATTATCAACGTGCTGAATTTTGTAGAAGAGGGAGGCCTTAGGCTCAATGCCTCTAAGTGTGAAGTCATTACATTGGGAGGTAGTGCCCAAGAACAGGATGAAATTTTTAGGGCGGTTTCGAATGTCTTGCCAGAATCTAGGCGCGTTGACTTAGACGAGCTGGAGCTTCTGGGAGCCCCAATTAGCTTACGGTCGATTTCAAAGACCCTTAAAGACAAGTGCTCTGGACTGAAGCAATTTCGCGCTCGCTTAACGGCGATGCATTTGCAAGCAGCTCTGTGCATCTGGAGATACAGCTTGGGCTCGCCAAAACTTAACTACACTTTGCGCACTTCACCAGCTATTAAATGTCACGAAGATCTTCAAACTTACGACGATACCGCAAGAAGCATTTTAGGTGAGGTATTAAACGTCGACCTGCATGATAACACTTGAAAAAGAGCAACTCTTCCAATTGCCGAAGGAGGACTTGGTATTAGATCAGCGGCGGAGCTGGCTCCCATGTGCTATGCCGCGTCTCTATTAGAATTTGGTAAACTCGTAAAAACGTTGGTCGCACCAGACATCCGCCAAGGAATCATAAGAGCCAAAGACGCTGCAGAGCTTATAGCTAGACAAGCAATTGGACCAGGCCCCTGGCAAGAACGTCCCACACAGCATACATTGGACTCCGGTTTGCAACACCTACAGTTGCCGCGCATGTGGTACCACAGTAACTGAGGATGGACTTCACCCTCTTAGCTGCATCAAAAGCCATGGCAGAGTTTCTAGACACGCTGAAATCAATGCAATTATAAGAAGAGCCTTACGCAGTGCTGGTATACCAAGCACGCTCGAGCCCAGATTAGGACTTCATGACGACAAAAGACCTGACGGTGTAACAATCCCGCTATGGGCTAATGGCAGATGCTTGGTATGGGATGCTACAGTGTCCTGTACAATGCCTCCCTCATGTATACGCCACAGTTCACTAGAAGCGGGATGGGTTGCCGAGCGCGTAGATAATGGGAAAAACGCAAGTACCAAGAACTGGAGACAAGTTACATCGTAGTGCCAATATCTATGGAAACAATGGGTCCGGTAAGCAAGGAAACCAAGATATTCATCAGTGAGCTGGGCCAACGGATTACAGATCTCACAGACAATCGGCGCGAAGGCGAGTTTCTACGGCAACTGCTGTCGCTTGCAGTGTGCCGAGGAAACGCCGGCTGTATTGTCGGTTCCATGGAATAATATTTAGGAGCTAGGAGAAGACAAGGAGTACACGTTCACACCTCACAATTGTAACATTTAAATAAATAATATTAATAAGGTGTGAAGTGCACAAAAGGTTCTTTCAGATACAGTGATCATCCTCAGTGTAAAAACGAAAAAAAACTTGCTCGAGTTGTCTTACCTGGCTCTACCGAAGTCGTAGTGGATACGCCTTCGAAAGCTGAACGGATGCACCATACTGAAGATAATGTTGTGGACCAGACCACGTGCACCACAGAGAAGCCAGGTTTAGTGCATACACTGCCACCGAACATCTGCTTACAGCCAAGCAACTTTCGACCGGGGTCACCATATACGCCTCATCAAGGGTCGTCAGTTACCCGTTTGAACAACAGTGATTATTGTGACTATTCACCACAATCATCTCGCTCGTCATCACCTCTGTTGTGCTGCAAAGACGGCAGACGATCAGGAGAGGAGAGCAGCCACAGGTGCGGTGTCAAGTGCCACAGATCGAAGACGTCGTCAACCGAAACAGTGGCAGCAAGAGAACGCCCGAGATGGTGGAGAGGGCGACTGACAACGACCCGACAGATGCGAACAGTGAGGATGACGATCAACCGTCCGAAACAGATGACAGCATGTCACACGCTGCCGATGAGAGAGGAGTGTGGAATCACATCCCAACTCGGCAAGAGAAAGCGACAAAAGTTGCCGCTAAGAAAGTAGCCAAAGAGATCGCCTCCGCGGCTACACAAAGAGAGAGAAAGACAATCTCTTCGACGGCTCTGCCGGAATTAATTTTCCACTCGCCAGATAACCCTGAAGCACTAAGACCGCTTAGTGTTTTTCACATAACTGTAGAGCTCAGCAAGTTTTTTTCGGGAGCTAAGGCGCGAATAACGACGCACGGGAAATTGGCAATTTGCCTCAAAGACCCAGCGCAAACGGTAACAGCAAAAAAGCTCAATAGCATTTGTGGTCTGAAAATACAACACTGCCCAGACACATCAGCATTCTGGGGCAGAATCAATAGAGTTAACCCTCAATTCACCGAGGAAGACATCCTAAATTGCCTTCGAGATCAAGGCGTCGACGAAGTCAAAAGAGAAAAATACGCCATTGCCGCACGCAATAACAAAGGGAACACAATAAAAGCATGGAAAAATTCGGGCAGAGTGCGACTACGCTTTGACGCAATGCCAATCGCTGAAGTACGCATGGTTGGTGAGGTATGTAAGGTGACATTGTGCACAGGGCCTCTAATGCAATGTTTACGATGCCATAAATATGGACATAGAGCCACAGATTGTCTAAGACGAGGAGATCCTACTTGCAGGAAATGTGGTAGTCCCGGGCATGAAATGTGGGAATGCCAAAATAAGGCTCGTTGTGCCAATTGTGGAGGTGCTCACGCATCTAATGATAACAGTTGGGGGGTTAGAAAGGTATATAAAGAAGCGGAACGAGTAAAGCTCTGCGAAAAAGTGTCTGGACGCCTTCCTGTCTCAGACGATTTTCCATCGCTTATCAGAGCGACACAGAACGCCAGCTCTGAGCTTGTTAAGGGAGATAAGTCTTACGCAGATGTCGCCAAACCAAGCACCGTTCAAGCCCCCACACAAGTTCTACATAAAGATGGTAAGACTGTACTATGCAATCTCCCAGCACCCATTGCTCCCAAAACACCGTCTGATACAACAAAAAACAGAGCTCAGAAAAGACAATAATAAAGTCACAGGCAGGGAAAAAAAGCAGATCATCAAATGACTCTTCACATATTGTCATTGCAATCCTAAAAATATGGAAGAAAATTAAACCTATGCTCTCCAATTGGCTAGATCATAATCCAGTTATCAAGACTGTCTTGGCATATCTCGAATCCAAGACTGGGATTGCTTTTTAAAGACCGTTCTGGACGGTACTGATGACCCACAGCTATCAGCATTGCCCGGAACGGTTGATCAGAGTCCCGCGAAACCAACTTTAAATAACTAGCCAACAATATCAGAACACTCGAGACGCCACCGAGAACGACTCGGAAATGACTTTACCCCTTTCCCAGACACCATATGTTTGCAACTACTGTGGTCGAGCTGTACGATCTTTTAAGGGCCTAAAAATGCACATAACACGTAAACACCCTCTAGCTCCTTGTCGAAGCCTCCGTACGAATCACAATCCGGGCCCGAGCAATGATATAGCCAACACATCAAACACCGATACGCAACCTGACGCAAAGTTACTAGTACTGTGCTATAGCATACACGACAGCATTAAGCAATTTTAACACAAAGCTCGATCTTGAAAGTTAAAATATTCCTATGATGCTTCCGCCATTGATGTTTACACTGCCTCGCCAAAAAAATCAGGAAAAAACAATAACAAAAATTATTAAAAGTAATGTAGCACAGATAGGTTCTCGAACACTTCAAACTCTCCCTGATTCGATCACACCCAGCACAATCGGCAAGAGGTTTCATATCACTAACGACCAACACAGCGAGCGCCAGGCAGAGATGAAATTAGCAGAAGGCGATATTCGTTCCGCTGCTCGATCGCTACTGCCCTTAGACACATTGGCACCACATGATAAACATACCGAGTCTGAACTACGGAGCAAACACCCAGTTAGTCCACCCGGGTGTCAAGAACAGTTAGATCTTCTGCAACAGCCCGCCACACTAGACCTAGATAGAGTTAAAGGATCTCTCGTCTTTGATACCATTCGATCTTTCCCCCTTGCAAATGGAGCCGGGTTAGACGGCCTACGGCCTCGACACCTTCGAGACATGCTAAGCCAGACGATTCCACCTTCGGAACGCTTACTAACCGAGCTGGGCATTTTTATGGCCAGAGTGCTAAATGGGGCTTTGCCATCGTTCGGCCAACCCGTTTTCTACGGTGCAAGTTTAACTGCCCTCTGAAAGAAATATAATTCTATTAGGCCCATAGCATGCGGACTAACTCTACGAAGAACGGCTTTAAAGATTGCGATGGCCATGAACAAACGGGCAATTGTTGCGGCGGTTTCACCCCATCAAATGGGTGTTGCTATTAGAGGAGGAGCGGAGGCTACTGTACACGCTACACGCGCTTTTCTGGAAGCAGAAGGACCGACAAAAGTACTAGTTAAACTAGACTTCCGAAACGCATTTAACACAATAAGAAGGGACAGAATGTTCGACAAAGTAAAGAGAAAAGCCCCACGACTCTATCCGATGATATGGCAGAGTTATAAAAATTTATCAATCCTTGCTTGGAACGCAGATATAACCAAAGAGTCACAAACTGGCATTCAGCAGGGAGACCCATTGGAACCAGCTCTGTTCTGCCTCGGCATTTCGGATCTGGTATCAAGCCTACAGAGCCCTTTCAATGTCTGGTACCTAGACGACGCTGTCTTGGGAGGTGGTCCCGCAAATGTCGTGGCGAGAGATCTGCAAACTATACTGAACTTTGAGGAACCAGGAGGACTGACTCTCAATGCAGCCAAATGCGAGGTTTTAGCTGTCGGAGGCACCCTTCAAGATCAGGCGCAAGCTATACAAGAAATCATGGAAGCACTTCCTGGGATATCTTGTGTAACTCAGGGTAACCTAGATGTTCTAGGTTCTCCCGTAATGGCCAAATGAATCCCACGCGCTCTCGATGCTAAACGAGAGACCCTGGTAAACATTCGCCCACGACTGACCAGTATGCACCCGCAGGTGGCTCTGTGTCTATGGAGACACAGTCTTGGTTCACCAAGATTTGTCTACATGCTACGAACATGTCAGACCCTGAAATACATGGAGGGTCTTGCAGCCTATGACGACCACCAGAAGCATTCTAAGCGAGGTACTTAACATTAACTTAGAAGGGAGCATGTGGGAGAGAGCTAGCCTCCCCATCGACAACGGAGGCCTTGGAATAAGAAGAGCTATGGATCTTGATGCAGTGTGCTATGCTGCATCTTTGAATCAATTTGGCTCCCTGGCAGAATCACTTCTTGGTGAGGAAGCAAAGATTGAACTGAAAAAGGCAACCGGTGGCAGACGCCACAATCAGGAGTCAACTCGATCCTGGCCCTCTGAGAGAGCACGTGAGTCAAAAACATCTTGACGCGTACAAAACTAAGAAGTCCGCGCGAGATATAATGAATAACCTTACATCAGCAAGAGAGCGTGCCGTCTTTCTAGCGGCTCAACATCAATTCAGCGGGGGCTGGCTTCAAGCACTGCCCTCCCATTAGCTTGGCACCATGCTGGATCCAAACCCCTTCCGCATGGTGTCAGCTCTTAGGATAGGCGCCCCCGTCTGCCAGCCCTTCACGTGCCTCTCATGCGGCCAACCGGTTGATTCGGACGGTCTACACCCGTTAAGCTGTCTAAAAAGCCCGGCAGACTTACAAGGCACGCTGAACTCAACGCCATAGTAAGAAGAGCTCTTAGAAGGGCAGGGATACCATCTACGCCCAAACCAGTAGGTCTTAATGGCAGCAGTGAGTTGCGACTTGACGGGGTCACAATCCCGCTGTGGTCGCACGGAAAATGCCTTGTATGGGATGTAACGGTTTCATGCACGGCGGCGTTATCATATTTACGCCACAGCGCAGTCGAATCGGGATGGGTAGCAGAACGTGCGGATTCTGAAAAACGGAGGAAGTATCTAGAACTATCTAGAAGCTACCACTTTGCACCCATTACATTAGAGACACTCGGCCCCACCAGCACAGGTACAGCAAAACTCCTGCACGACATCGGAAAACGAATCGAAGACGTTACGGGCGATCGACGCGAGGCCATGCTTTTGAGACAGATGATGTCTTTGGCCGTGTGTAGAGGGAACGTGGCTTCCATTATAGGCGCCATGAACTGACAGAAAGCGAACAGAACAGGATAAAATGATTTAAACGTTCATACCTCACTATTGTATTAACTAAATAATAATAATAACGAGGCGATGTACGCTCTGCCGCTAGAGTCCTGCTGTAATCAGACACATTTGCACCACGTAATTCTCGCACAGAGCGTGTGTTAAACGGCACATTACCTAAGTTTTGTCTACCAGTATTTTATGGTACAAATCTTTCAGCTCTTAAAAAAAAGACAACTCTATAGGGCCCATATCTTGTGAATTGACTTTGCGTAGGATTGCTGCAAAGATAGCAATGGCGAGAAATAAAAAGGCGATTTTGACAGCGATCCTGCCACACCAAGTTGGAGTGGCTGTTAGAGGCGGCGCAGAAGCACTGGTACATGCTACACGCGCTCTTTTGGAGACTGAGGACCAAGTGAAGGTTCTAGTTAAACTTGACTACTGCAATGCATTTAATACGTTAAGAAGGGACAAGATACTAGATGCAGTGATGAAGAAAAGTCCAGAGCTTTTGCCTATGATCTGGCAAAGTTACAGAGATCCTTCACTCTGAACCTGAGGCTCAACTTTAACATTGCGTTAGGAATCAGACATTCAACAGGGTGACGCGCTAGGTTCTGCTCTATTTAGTCTCGGTATATCAGATCTAGTATCGAAACTACAGAGCCCATTCAACGTGTGGGATCTAGATGACCTAGAATGAAAGAAGCCCTTACCAAAATTCGTCCACGACTGACACGCTTGCATCCTCAGGCTGCGCTGTGCATTTAGAGATATAGCCTGGGGTCTTCAAGATTTAACTACATATTGCGTACATGTCCTGTTATAGTGTGCTCTAGAATCAACCGCGTATGATGGCGTCAGCAGAGATATACTTAGGGAAGTCCTAAACGTCAATTTGGAAGACAACACCTGGCAGAGAGCAAGTCTTCCAATACGTGAAGGTGGTCTGGGAATAAGAAGAGCTATTGACCTAGCTCATGTCTGCTACTTTGCTTCACTGGTCCGATTTGGTCCGGTCGCAGCCTCGTTAGTGGAGGAGGCAGTTCGACCACAAATAAAACAAGAAACCGGTAAAGCACGGGACACTATTAGAACCATGCTGAGCCCGGGCCCTTTGGAAGAATATCCCAGCCAATATAACCTCGATGAGCAAAAGCAAGGGTTGCAGTAAGGGTTGGCTTAAAGCCTTACCCTCGCTTCAGCTCGGCACCATGCTGGATCCCAACTCTTTGCGCATGATGTCAGCACTTAGAATCGGCGCTCCCGTCTGCAAGCCATTTCAGTGCAAACTTTGTGGAGAGATAATAGATTTCAATGACCTGCACCCACTGAGTTGCCCGAAAAGCGCCAGTAGATCGTTCAGACATGCTGAACTAAACAGTGTGATTATAAGGTCTCTTAGGAAAGCTGGTATACCATCTACACTTGAACCGAGAGGTTTAGTGTCCGCTGGCGAAGAAAGACCTAATGGGTAATCACATCGGAAATCCCTAGCTTGGGATGCCACGGTTTCGTGCACCACCGCGGCTTCCTATTTACACCACGGCTCAGTTGAGCCGAGGTGGGTGGCAAAGCACGCGGACGCCAGAAAACGGGTTAAATACGCTGGACTGAAAATAAGATATACTTTTGTGCCTATTGTCATAGAGACGCTAGGACTAATCAGTAAGGGAACCGAAGCATCTCTCAAATATTTAAGTAAGAGAATTCAGGAGGTCACAAGCGACCGAAGAGAGGGTCAATTCTTGAGGCAAGTGTTGTCTTTGGCCGTTTGCAGAGGGAACGCGGCATCTATTTTGGGCGCCATGGAGTGAAATAATTATTTAAAGAATTTGCAACAATACGTTCAGACCTCACAACTGTAACATTGTTTAAATAATAATAATAATAATATTAATAATAATAATCCCTACGAAAAGCGCTAATAAAGTAGGACTGGGGTAGTCTTTACTTAAGTACTATTCTGCACACAAAACACAACTGAATGTATACAATCATATTAATGCGTATTTATTTTTACATTAAACATTGATCGACAGAATATGCTGCAAGAAGCAGGCGCATCCCCATTGAAGCTGTACAAAAGAAAAATTAAAATAAATAGCGTCATCATAAAAATCGACAAAATGCGTATTGCTTGTGCAGTGAAGCACACATAATGCTTTCCAAAATCACGACGGCGTTTTTGTTTCCCAGCCTCAGGATGTCGCCAGGACGTCGCATAGGGACGCCAGTCTAAGAGGGGGGGAGACAAGGAGCAGACTTGATTCTTCCGCAGATCTTGGTCAACAGTCATGGTCTACGCACATATGTTCAAGATGACTAGGGGCAGACGCAGGTGGGGGCGTCAGTTCAGCAGTCCCCTTAACTCCGAACAGGGCAGCAGCGCACACAGCGTCTTCCAGGCGGTAAGCGCAACCAAGGCGTTGGTTGCGTAGCCCATGTACCTCACGCGTGTGAGGCGGCGTCTCCTCTGCTCGAGGTTGCCCTCGTCTTCCTTGAGGATGAACCGCCGAATACCATTGCAGTATGTCTGCACGTAGTCCAGCCAGTCGATGGAGGCCGCGTTGAAGTTGAATTCGGTCTGATCGGCGGCGCTGAGCTCGACGAAAAGCGCGCGCGTGTTGTCGTTGTGGATATGCCACTCGTGGGTGATGAAGAACTCGAGCAAATCCATCGAGTTGGCCAGTCGACGATAGATCGGCAACAGGGCCGGCTTCTTGCCAACAAGGCGCAGGCCCATATCGAGAACGCGCGCCACGAGATAGTGCTTGAAGAACAGCCGAGTCTGGTGCAGCAGACGAACCGAGGTAGCCCCCGATTCGGGATAGCGCACAATGGACGCCAATGGGAAATGCTGCACAAATTTGACTCCCTCCTCGATAAAGGTACCCCTATGGTGGTAATGGTCATAGAAAAACAACAACACCAACAAACACGATCAGTAAGCCGTTCCATTGATATCTGGTACACGAAGAGAACTTTCGAGCGCAAATGCAATACGCGTTACCCTAGAAAACTTTGCTCAATGCGGCCCCTATATAATATATGTTGATGGCTGCCGCTTAATTGCGAGGATATGGATTCGAACACGGAACCGCAATCAATTGGTTTACACGGTTTTCGATCGAGACTAGGCAAATGCGAGCAAACTCTATTATCGGCCAGGGTAAATCAGAACACACGAAGAGTAGAATGAAGAATACATGTTTGAAAGCCCTAGGGAATTTGCAATCTTCAAAAAATATCGTATGCCTATCGGTATTGAGGTTGCGAGATGAAATAGGGCAAAAACAAGCCGACAGGACGGATCTAATTCCTAAAACGTACAGGGCCCACACACACAGATATGTTTCCTTGATGACCAATCTAAAACAATTATAACAGGCCCTAGCTATAGGGAAACGCGTCTGCTTACCATTTGATTGGGTTGTGGGTACTTGAGGTACAGTTGTACACCTTGAAACCGTCCGGGGCTCGCCGCGCCGCCGCCAAGATGGTGTTGGCGACGAAATCCACCGGAATCAGATCGGCAATGCACTCGAGATGCGTATAGAGTGTCGTGAGGACACCAGTTCCTAGAGCGACCATCAGCCCGTTCGGGCCGTTGTAGTTGTCCACCCAACCGGGAAGAGGCTCAGTCATTGCACCTGCTCAGAGCCACACACAACGAGATACGTATAAGAGAATAGGTACCTTGTTAATCTGTCAGTCACACACTAATAGGTGGCAGCGAAGTCGCGTCTACGACGGGCATATGGTGAGGCTGAATTCAAACGGTGTGTGGTGGCAACCTCTCAGACGATTGCTACTAGTACTTCAGTTACTACTATGTTACCATTCTTTGGTTTCGGGACACGACGAGGAGGATAATAATGGTGGTGGCGGCCAGGAATTAGCGCCTAGCAGTGATCTTCGAACTTACCCGTTATTATGGAGGGTCGCACAATAACGATCGGCAGCTGACCGATGTACTCGCCAACAAGATTCTCGGCCAGCGCCTTCGTGTACGTGTATGTATTCGGCCGGTCCTCGAGCAGCTTCGGAGTGAGCTCCTCCAAAAGTTCGCTGGACATCCAGTCGCACAGCGACATCAGCTGGCGAGGCTCCATCTAGACGCCACAAAACAAGACCCGAACTCATTATGCCTGCTGCTATGAATATGTATACACGGTCAAAGCATCGCGTGTAGACTCGACTGTATGTAGAATATTGAACGGCTTTGATGAGGATCGTTTTCGAAGGCCGTATTATCGGCACGCAAACGCGGTTTTTCCCTATACATTCATCGCCGGCCTTTTTGTCTTATCCAATCCAACATCAAATACTAACAGATAATTTGTAATTACTGATGCCACAAATTTCTTCGCCTATCTTAAAATGTCCAAACATTTACTTACATTACAGGGGTAAAGCTCTTCCTCAACTTTTTCCAGGTAGCAATGTGAGTAGACGGTCGAGACGTGCACGATTGACTTGAGGGCTTTCATAGCAGTGGCAAGCTCGAGTATTTTAAGAGTAGCGCGCAAATTCACTTCGACGCTATCACGTAGCGGCTCGTTGAAACGGACCTAGAAAATGGCGCACATCGAAGCATCAAAGTCCCCATAGTGTTAGCGCTAACGATGACAAATTTCGATTCATTCATGTACCTATAGCGCCCCCCCCCCCCGCAGGATCTCCTTTTCTCCTTGTAGCTCTGCCTAATATCTCCTCTCAGTGTCAATCAAATATAATTTTAGGGAACTTCGCGCTACTGGATCAAGGCGGCTGTCTGTGAAAGAAAAGTTTAAAGCACGCGAGAACAAGACGCAAGGACTAAAAATCATCAACAACTAGGCAACCAGGAACAGCCATAGGCGATGCTTGCTGAGATACTCTATGATGATCCGATTATATTATTAGGCAGCGCAGAAGCACTGGTACATGCTACACGCGCTCTTTTGAAGACTGAGGACCAAGTGAAGGTTCTAGTTAAACTTGACTTCTGCAATGCATTTGATACGCTAAGAAGGGACAAGATACTGGATGTAGTGATGAAGAAAAGTCCAGAGCTTTTGCCTATGATCTGGCAAAGTTACAGAGATCCTTTAATCTTAACCTGAGGCACAACTTCAACATTGCGTTCGGAATCAGACATTCAACAGGGTGACGCGCTAGGTCCTGCTCCATTTAGTCTCGGTATATCAGATCTAGTATCGAAACTACAGAGCCCATTCAACGTGTGGGATCTAGATAAGTGTAAACCAATTGGTTGCGGTTCCGTGTTCGAATCCATGTCCTCACAATTAAGCGGCAGCCGTCAACAGATATTATATAGGGGCCACATTGAGCAAGGTTTTCTAGGGTAACGCATATTTCATTTGCGCTCGAAAGTTCTCGTCGTGTAGCAGACATCAATGGAACGGCTTACTGATCGTGTTTGGTTGTGTTGTTATTTTTCTATGACCATTACCACCATAGGGGTACCTTTATCGAAGAGGGAGTCAAATTTGTGCAGCATTTCCCATTGGCGTCCATTGTGCGCTATCCCGAATCGGGGGCTACCTCGGTTCGTCTGCTGCACCAGACTCGGTGTTCTTCAAGCACTATCTCGTGGCGCGCGTTCTCGATATGGGCCTGCGCCTTGTTGGCAAGAAGCCGGCCCTGTTGCCAATCTATCGTCGACTGGCCAACTCGATGAATTTGCTCGAGTTCTTCATCCCCACGAAGCAAGTAAGGGTTCTGGTGAAACTTGATTTCTGCAATGCGTTTAATACGTTAAGAAGAGACCGGATATTAGATGCAGTGAGGAAGAGAAGTTCAGAGCTTTTGCCTATGGTCTGGCAAAGTTACAGAGATCTTTCGCTCTTAACCTGGGGCACAACTTCAACATTGCGTTCCGAAGCGGGCATTCAGCAGGGTGACCCGCTAGGGCCTGCTCTATTTAGTCTCGGTATATCAGATCTAGTATCGCAACTACAGAGCCCTTTCAATGTCTGGTATCTAGATGACGCCACGCTTGCCGGCCCTGCAAGTATCATCGCAACAGATTTAAGAAAAGTGCTGCAGTTTAAAGAAGACGGGGGACTGACACTGAATGCCGCAAAATGTGAGATTACTGCTGTCGGGGGCTCACTTCAGGAAAGGGAGGAAGCAATTCAGAAGATCACAGAAATACTCCCTGGTATCACGCGTGTAGAGCTAAACAACTTAGAAGTTTTGGGGGCCCCCGTAAAGCAAGACGGAATTTCGCTTACACTCTCTGTGAAAAAAGAAGCCCTTACCAAAATCCGTCTACGACTGACACGCTTGCATCCTCAGGCGGCGCTGTGCATTTGGAGATATAGCCTAGGGTCTTCAAGATTTAACTATATACTGCGTGCATGCCCTGCTTTGACGTGCTCCGAAGAATTAACGGCGTATGATGACGTCAGCAGAGACATACTTAGTAAAGTCCTAAACGTAAATTTAGAAGAGAAGCAGAGAGCAAGTCTTCCGATACGTGAAGGCGGTCTGGGAATAAAGAGTGCCACTGACCTAGCTCCGGTCTGCTACGCTGCTTCACTGGTGCAATTTGGTCCAGTGGCAGCTTCGTTAGTGGAAGAGGCAGTTCGACCACAAATAAGATATGAAACCAGTAAAGCACGGGACACTACTAGAACCATGCTAGACCCAGGCCCTTTAGAAGAATATCCTAGCCAATATAACCTAGATAAGCTCAAAAGCAAAAAAAAGAGCAGAGAAATCTTAGACGAGCTTGTTTCCCGGAGAGACCGCGCCGTATTCTTGGCGGCACAAGATAACTTCAGTGGGGGTTGGCTTAAAGCCTTACCCTCGCCTCAGCTCGGCACCATGCTGGATCCCAACTCTTTTCGCATGATGTCAGCACTTAGAATCGGCGCTAGCGTCTGCGAGCCGTTTCAGTGCAAACTGTGTGGGGAGATGGTGGATTCCAGTGGTCTACACCCACTGAGTTGCCCGAAGAGCGCCGGTAGATCGTCCAGACATGCTGAACTAAACGGTGTGATCATAAGGTCCCTTAGGAAAGCCGGTATACCATCTACACTTGAACCGAGAGGTTTAGTGTCCGGGTGGGTAGCAATGCCTGCTGCTATGAATATGTATACACGGTCGAAGCATCGCGTGTAGACTCGACTGTATGTAGAATATTGAACGGCTTCGATGAGGATCGTTTTCGAAGGCCGTATTATCAGCACGCAAATGCGGTTTTTCCCTATACATTTATCGCCGGCTTTTTTGTCTCATCCAATCCAACATCAAATACTAACAGATAATTTTTAATTACTGATGCCACATTTTTCTTCGCCTATCTTAAAATGTCCAAACATTTACTTACATTACAGGGGTAAAGCTTTTCCTCAACTTTCTCCAGGTAGCAATGTGAGTAGGCGGTCGACACGTGCACGAATGACTTGAGGGCTTTCATAGCAGTGGCAAGCTCAAGTAGCAAAAGAGTAGCGCGCAAATTCACTTCGACGCTGTCACGTAGCAGCTCGTTGAAACGGACCTAGAAAATGGCGCACATCGAAGCATCAAAGTCCCCATAGTGTTAGCGCTAACGATGACTAATTTCGATTCATTCATGTACCTATAGCGCCCCCCCCCCCCCCCGCAGGATCTCCTTTTCTCCTTGTAGCTCTGCCTAATATCTCCTCTCAGTGTCAATCAAATATAATTTTAGGGAATTTCGCGCTACTAGATCAAGGCGGCTGTCTGTGAAAGAAAATTTTAGAGCACGCGAGAACAAGACACAAGGACTAAAGTTCATCGACAACTAGGCAACCAGGAACAGCCACAGGCGATGCTTGCTGAGATCCTCTATAATGATCCGATTATATTATCCATAGGCGTAATAGTCATATCTTGTGCAAACTAGAGGCAAATTGTTTGCGCACTGGCTCTTCGGAAATCAAACTCGGCACAACTGGTGTCAAAGTGGACTGTACGAAAAATTTTGTACGATCAACATAGAATTGCTCATATGCTATTGTACGAACATGTGTGAATCTACCTGCGTGGTGGGGTACGCTAGCGCAAACAAAAATTGTCATGCCTCGTAGAAAGTTAACGGGACAAAAGTATGCAACGTACCGAAGCAGCCGAGTGAATGACAACGTTAATCTTCTCGTACAGTAACTGACGGTCTTTCTCCTGGGAAACGATCTTAGGCTCCAGTAGGTCACCTGAGATTATCTTCACCTATAATAGCAAAAACACATAATTTGATTGATGTTATAGTGTTGTCAGTCGTGTTAGGTCATTGGATGCAGATATATATATATATATATATATATATATATATATATATATTATATCTTTTTTTTTATTTAATAGTGGTTAATTACCTTGGACAAAGATTCAGGGTTGGTCGCTCGCAGTGGGTCAAAGAGTTTCTCTTCAAGGATCTTGGGTAGATGAAAAATAAAGGTGAAGTTATTATTTCGATATATTATTACTACTATTTCTCGTTTATGAAAACGTTATAACAAAAGAAGATATTGGCATTATGCATATTAAGCCAAGGCAGCAGGCGTTCCAACTAGTACCCCTGGTTTAATCGTCCCGCGGCGTTAACCAGTCGGTCCGGAAACCGGTGCGCTGACACCTACCCGTTATTTTATCTCAATAGGGTAGAGCTACAATTCATGCCCCGGGTACGGCTAATCTATTAGTTAACAAGTTTCTACCTTTCCGACGAAACCTGAAACTCCGGTAAGAAAGACATTCTTGGCAGCAAAGAATTCCGCGAGTGAAGCCATGATGATGAAACCTGACAAACAGTTACAGCAGCACCTCACAGTTTCACTATGGAGGATACTGAGGATCGACAAGTGCGGCCTCGAGACAGCTGTCACGACAACTTCAAAAGCTCGTCAGTGATGACAGCCGAATGTGAGGACGAACGAATCTGGAGGCTGACTAGGTCATCTGCGTTGAAGGCGTGCGGACCCTTTGCATCGCGTAGGAGATCCGATAAGGTTGCTATGTACATTATAAAAGGGAACGGGCTAGCAGGATCTCCTTGGGCCAATCCCACCGTTTGCGTTATGGTGTCGTTGACATAATTATCTTCGTTCTTAACTATGATAGAGTTATAGTGAAGCATATCCCGGACAAGGTTGTACATTTCTCCGCGTATTAAAAATCTGCTACGAACTATCTCTAAAAGACGGTCCCCTGGGACAGAGTCAAATGCGGTCATAAAATCTATGAATGCGGTATACGTCATTTCTTTACTTTGATGACGTCGTTGCACATAGTCCAGCAGAAGGTTGATAGCATCTTCGATTGATCGCCCGGGAAGGAATTCGTGTTGCTCAACGGTTAGCTTTTCTTTAGCGGTGCTATATTGTAACGAGGTCTACCACTACGAACTAGGCCAACCACAGCGTAGTAACAGAAACCAACCACAGCGTAGTCACAGAATTGCCAGTCACTAAGACGCCAACATCTAATTATAACGTCAGCAGGCCGACCAACCACCCAAGCCAACTGAAACGTCAAAGTAGGCAGTTGGAGATTCGTCACCAAGCACGGCACCATTACCTCCACCATCATCAGCACCACGGAGACGCGACACCACAACCGTCCGAGCACATTGTCAAACGTGCATCTCGCCTCCCCAGGAATCGGCAACAGCCACAGCATCGAGATCAGCATAGACAACTCGATTCACAACCAGCCAGCTGTGTGCATACGACCACATGGCACGTGCACCATCGTCCACGGACCACGCCACATCCAGAGTGTCGGCATCATCATCATCACCACCAAGAACAACGTGCACCGCCGAGGGAAGTGTGTAACCCGACCAGTCAACGATGTCATAGATTCGAGTCAACCTTTTATTATTCCGAACAATTCTATTCTTCGACCGACCGCCCCATATTCCGCATATACACCTATACAGCAGGTCAGAATGAGCTTCCTAAACGATTGGTAAGCATACAAGGTTGCATAGACGCTGTCCCACATCAACGCTCTACCATTTGAGTGGGGCAGTGCCTAGATAGGTAGTACATATACAACCAGCTAAATATATGGAGGGTGGAAGTACACAATGTCGATTTTGTGTTTTAGGGAATGCTTCAATCCAACATACTGAGAAAGGAAATAACTGAGAAGGCTTAATAATAATAATAACGAGGCGATGTACGCTCTGCCGCTAGAGTCCTGCTGTCATCAGACACATTTGCAGCACGTAATTCTCGCACAGAGCGTAAATTAAGAAACAAACACCCTCTACCACCGGCCGCCTGTCAGGAGCGCCTAGAAACCTACGAACAACCTACAGTCCACTCTCTACGAGATTGAGTAACATTTACGGTGCACACGTTCTCGGGAGACAATTGTCGCTCCATTAGCATCATTAATAAATTATCTGTGATATAAAATATTCTTGTTTAATTATCACCTACAGTTGAATTCGGCGAGAGCGTCGAAAATTCGGCGATCTTAGAGGCAATTCGCTCATTCCCTGTTGCAAGCGGAGCCGGACTGGATGGATTGCGACCACGTCATCTGCGCGATATGTTGGATCAAACTGTTCCTTCGTCAGAATGCCTGCCGACTGGCGAACCGACTGACCGCCAGGTCCAGTCCCAGTCGGCTGCGCCAATGTGGTATCTACGTAGTGGCAATAAAGACACTCACTGTTCGAGTAACCGGCTTAATCAGCGCCGACGCCTAAAATGGCATTCTGATTTATTTCAGACCAATTTATAGGCATTAATTGCGCTCCCTGGTGGCAGGTAATCCCCCATCCCGAGCGGTGCGCTTCCATCGATCATTATCATCATAGATCATCATACTCATCCATCTATCTCATACACTACATAAGGTCTCTTAGGAAAGCCGGCATACCATCTATACTTGAACCGAGAGGTTTAGTGTCCGCTGGCGAAGAAAGACCTGATGGGGTGAACATTGCATTACGTCACATCGTAAATCCCTAGCTTGGGATGCAACGGTTTCGTGCACCACCGCGGCTTCCTATTTACACCACGGCTCAGTTGAGCCGGGGTGGGTCGCAAAGCACGCGGACGCCAGAAAACGGTTAAATGCGCTGGACTGGAAACAAGATATACTTTTGTGCCTATTGTCATGGATACGCTAGGACTAATCAGTAAGGGAACCGAAGCATTTCTCAAATATTTAAGTAAGCGATTTCAGGAGGTTACAAGCGACCGAAGAGAGGGTCAATTCTTGAGGCAAGCGTTGTCTTTGGCCGGTTGCAGAGGAAACGCGGCATCTATTTTAGGCGCCATGGAGTGAAATAATTATTTAAAGAATTTGCAATAATACGTTCAGACCTCACAATTGTAACATTATTTAACATATATTAATATTAATAATCCCTACGAAAAGCGCTAATAAAGTAGGACTGGGGTAGTCTTTACTTAAGTACTATTCTGCACACAAAACACAACTGAATGTATACAATCATATTAATGCGTATTTATTTATACATTAAACATTGCATGGTTGATCGACAGAATATGCTGCAAGAAACAGGCGCATCCCCATTAAAGCTGTACAAAAGAAAAATTAAAATAACTAGCGCCATCATACAAATCGACAAAATGCGTATTGCTTGTGCAGTGAAGCACACATAATGCTTTCCAAAATCACGACGGCGTTTTTGTTTTCCAGCCTCAGGATGTCACCAGAACGTCGCACAGGGACGCCAGTCTAAGAGGGGGGGAGACAAGGAGCAAATTTGATTCTTCCGCAAATCTTGGTCAACAGTCATGGTCTACGCACATATGTTCAAGATGACTATGGGCAGGCGCAGGTGGGGGCGTCAGTTCAGCAGTCCCGTTAACTCCGAACAGGGCAGCAGCCCACACAGCGTCTTCCAGGCGGTAAGCGCAACCAAGGCGTTGGTTGCGTAGCCCATGTACTTCACGCGGGTGAGGCGGCGTCTCCTCTGCTCGAGGTTGCCCTCGTCTTCCTTGAGGATGAATCGCCGAATACCTTTGCAGTAGGTCTGCACGTAGTCCAGCCAGTCGATGGAGGCCGCGTTGAAGTTGAATTCGGTCTGATCGGCGGCGCTGAGCTCGTCAAAAAGCGCGCGCGTGTTGTCGTTGTGGATATGCCACTCGTGGGTGATGAAGAACTCGAGCAAATCCATCGAGTTGGCCAGTCGACGATAGATCGGCAACAGGGCCGGCTTCTTGCCGACAAGGCGCAGGCCCATATCGAGAACGCGCGCCACGAGATAGTGCTTGAAGAACAGCCGAGTCTGGTGCAGCAGACGAACCGAAGTAGCCCCCGATTCGGGATAGCGCACAATGGACGCCAATGGGAAATGCTGCACAAATTTGACTCCCTCCTCGATAAAGGTACCCCTATGGTGGTAATGGTCATAGAAAAACAACAACACCAACAAACACGATCAGTAAGCCGTTCCATTGAGCCACACACAACGAGATACGTACAAGAGAATAGGTACCTTGTTAATCTGTCAGTCACACACTAATAGGTGGCAGCGAAGTCGTGTCTACGACGGGCATATGGTGAGGCTGAATTCAAACGGTGTGTGGTGGCGACCTCTCAGACGATTGCTACTAGTACTTCCGTTATTACTATGTTACCATTCTTCGGTTTCGGGTCACGACGAGGAGGATAATAATGGTGGTGGCGGCCAGGAATTAGCGCCTAGCAGTGATCTTCGAACTCACCGGTTATTATGGAGGGTCGCACAATAACGATCGGCAGCTGACCGATGTACTCGCCAACAAGATTCTCGGCCAGCGCCTTCGTGTACGTGTATGTATTCGGCCGGTCCTCGAGCAGCTTCGGAGTGAGCTCCTCCAAAAGTTCGTTGGACATCCAGTCGCACAGCGACATCAGCTGGCGAGGCTCCATCTAGACGCCACAAAACAAGACCCGAACTCATTATGCCTGCTGCTATGAATATGTATACACGGTCGAAGCATAGCGTGTAGACTCGACTGTATGTAGATTATTGAACGGCTTCGATGAGGATCGTTTTCGAAGGCCGTATTATCGGCACGCAAATGCGGTTTTTCCCTATACATTTATCGCCGGCCTTTTTGTCTCATCCAATCCAACATCAAATACTAACAGATAATTTGTAATTACTGATGCCACATTTTTCTTCGCCTATCTTAAAATATCCAAACATTTACTTACATTACAGGGGTAAAGCTCTTCCTCAACTTTCTCCAGGTAGCAATGTGAGTAGGCGGTCGACACGTGCACGAATGACTTGAGGGCTTTCATAGCAGTGGCAAGCTCGAGTACTTTAAGAGTAGCGCGCAAATTCACTTCGACGCTGTCACGTAGCGGCTCGTTGAAACGGACCTAGAAAATGGCGCACATCGAAGCATCAAAGTCCCCATAGTGTTAGCGCTAACGATGACTAATTTCGATTCATTCATGTACCTATAGCGCCCCCCCCCCCGCAGGATCTTCTTTTCTCCTTGTAGCTCTGCCTAATATCTCCTCTCAGTGTCAATCAAATATAATTTTAGGGAACTTCGCGCTACTGGATCAAGGCGGCTGTCTGTGAAAGAAAAGTTTAAAGCACGCGAGAACAAGACGCAAGGACTAAAGTTCATCAACAACTAGGCAACCAGGAACAGCCATAGGCGATGCTTGCTGAGATCCTCTATGATGATCCGATTATATTATTAGGCGGCGCAGAAGCACTGGTACATGCTACACGCGCTCTTTTGAAGACTGAGGACCAAGTGAAGGTTCTAGTTAAACTTGACTTCTGCAATGCATTTGATACGCTAAGAAGGGACAAGATACTGGATGCAGTGATGGAGAAAAGTCCAGAGCTTTTGCCTATCATCTGGCAAAGTTACAGAGATCCTTCAATCTTAACCTGAGGCACAACTTCAACATTGAGTTCGGAATCAGACATTCAACAGGGTGACGCGCTAGGTCCTGCTCTATTTAGTCTCGGTATATCAGATCTAGTATCGAAACTACAGAGCCCATTCAACGTGTGGGATCTAGATAAGTGTAAACCAATTGGTTGCGGTTCCGTGTTCGAATCCATATCCTCGCAATTAAGCGGCAGCCGTCAACAGATATTAAAGAGCCACATTGAGCAAGGTTTTCTAGGGTAACGCGTATTTCATTTGCGTTCGAAAGTTCTCGTCGTGTAGCAGACATTAATGAAACGGCTTACTGATCGTGTTTGTTGGTGTTGTTGTTTTTCTATGACTATTACCACCATAAGGGTACCTTTATCGAAGAGGGAGTCAAATTTGTGCAGCATTTCCCATTGGCGTCCATTGTGCGCTATCCCGAACCGGGGGCTACCTCGGTTCGTCTGCTGCACCAGACTCGGCTGTTCTTCAAGCACTATCTCGTGGCGCGCGTTCTCGATATGGGCCTGCGCCTTGTCGGCAAGAAGCCGGCCCTGTTGCCGATCTATCGTCGACTGGCCAACTCGATGAATTTGCTCGAGTTCTTCATCACCCACGAAGCAAGTAAGGGTTCTGGTGAAACTTGATTTCTGCAATGCGTTTAATACGTTAAGAAGAGACCGGATACTAGATGCAGTGTGGAAGAAAAGTTCAGAGCTTTTGCCTATGGTCTGGCAAAGTTACAGAAATCTTTCACTCTTAACCTGGGGCACAACTTCAACATTGCGTTCGGAAGCGGGAGACATACTTAGTAAAGTCCTAAACGTAAATTTGGAAGAGAACACCTGGCAGAGAGCAAGTCTTCGGATCCGTGAAGGTGGTCTGGGAATAAGGAGTGCCACTGACCTAGCTCCGGTCTGCTACGCTGCTTCACTGGCGCAATTTGATCCGGTGGCAGCTTCGTTAGTGGAAGAGGCAGTTCGACCACAAATAAGATATGAAACCAGTAAAGCACGGGACACTATTAGAACTATGCTAGACCCAGACCCTTTAGAAGAATATCCTAGCCAATATAACCTAGATAAGCTCAAAAGCAAAAAAAAAGAGCAGAGAAATCTTAGACGAGCTTGTTTCCCGGAGAGACCGCGCCGTATTTTTAGCGGCACAAGATAACTTCAGTGGGGGTTGGCTTAAAGCCTTACCCTCGCCTCAGCTCGGCACCATGCTGGATCCCAACTCTTTCCGCATGATGTCAGCACTTAGAATCGGCGCTAGCGTCTGCGAGCCGTTTCAGTGCAAACTGTGTGGGGAGATGGTAGATTCCAGTGGTCTACACCCACTGAGTTGCCCGAAGAGCGCCGGTAGATCGTCCAGACATGCTGCACTAAACGGTGTGATCATAAGGTTCCTTAGAAAAGCCGGTATACCATCTACACTTGAACCGAGAGGTTTAGTGTCCGCTGGCGAAGAAAGACCTGATGGGGTGACCATTGCATTATGGTCACATGGAAAGTCCCTAGCTTGGAATGCAACGGTTTCGTGCACAACCGCAGCTTCCTATTTACACCACAGCTCCGTTGAGCCGGGGTGGGTAGCAAAGCACGCGGACGCCAGAAAACGGTTTAAATATGCTGGACTGGAAACAAGTTATATATTTGTGCCTATCGCCATGGAGACACTAGGACCAATCAGCCTGGGAACCGAAGCATTTCTGAAAGATTTAAGTAAGCGAATTTAGGAGGTCACGAACGACCGAAGAGAGGGTCAATTATTGAGACAAGCTTTGTCCATGGCCGTTTGCAGAGGAAACGCGGCATCTATTTTAGGCGCCATAGAGTGAACTAATTATTTTAAAAAACTTTGCAATAATACATTCAGACCTCACAACTGCAACATTGTATAACATGTAACAAATAATAATAATAATTTCTACGGGGCCAATCTGACAGCGCTAAAGAAGAAAGACGGCTCTATTAGACCTATAGCATGCGGCCTTACAATCAGGAGGCTTGTCGCTAAAGTAGCCATTGCCATTACCAGAACTACAATTGTGACAGCAACTTCACCAAGTCAGATAGGCGTTGCAGTGAAAAATGGTGCAGAAGCGGCAGTTCACGCAGTACAAGCATTTGTTGAAGCAGAAGGTCCAGTACGGGTCCTAGTTAAATTGGATTTTCGTAACGTCTTCAATACTATACGACGCGATGAAGTGATTGATGAGGTAAAACTCAAAGTACCGCAGCTTCTGCTGCTAGCTTGGCAAAGCTACAAGGAACCGACTCTGCTGTCCTGGGATGAAAAACACTACTATTATCAGCTAGTGGAGTGCAACAACGCGATCCGCTTGGACCTGCTTTATTCAGCCTCGGGGTATCCAGTTTAGTCGCACGCATGAAGAGCCCTCTTAACGTTTGGTACTTAGATGACGCAACGATTGGAGGCCCACTTGATCTGGTTGTGTGTGATATTATCAACGTGCTGAATTTTGTAGAAGAGGGAGGCCTTAGGCTCAATGCCTCTAAGTGTGAAGTCATTAAATTGGGAGGTAGTGCCTCCCAGAACAGGATGAAATTTTTAGGGCGGTTTCGAATGTCTTGCCAGAATCTAGGCGCGTTGACTTAGACGAGCTGGAGCTTCTGGGAGCCCCAATTAGCTTACGGTCGATTTCAAAGGCCCTTAAAGACAAGTGCTCTGGACTGAAGCAAATTCGCGCTCGCTTAACGGCGATGCATTTGCAAGCAGCTCTGTGCATCTGGAGATACAGCTTGGGCTCGCCAAAACTTAACTACACTTTGCGCACTTCACCAGCTATTAAATGTCAAGAAGATCTTCAAACTTACGACGATACCGCAAGAAGCATTTTAGGTGAGGTATTAAACGTCGACCTGCATGATAACACTTGAAAAAGAGCAACTCTTCCAATTGCCGAAGGAGGACTTGGTATTAGATCAGCGGCGGAGCTGGCTCCCATGTGCTATGCCGCGTCTCTATTAGAATTTGGTAAACTCGTAAAAACGTTGGTCGCACCAGACATCCGCCAAGGAATCACAAGAGCCAAAGACGCTGCAGAGCTTATAGCTAGACAAGCAATTGGACCAGGCCCCTGGCAAGAACGTCCCACACAGCATACATTGGACTCCGGTTTGCAACACCTACAGTTGCCGCGCATGTGGTACCACAGTAACTGAGGATGGACTTCACCCTCTTAGCTGTATCAAAAGCCATGGCAGAGTTTCTAGACACGCTGAAATCAATGCAATTATAAGAAGAGCCTTACGCAGAGCTGGTATACCAAGCACGCTCGAGCCCAGATTAAGACTTCATGACGACAAAAGACCTGACAGTGTAACAATCCCGCTATGGGCTAACGGCAGATGCTTGGTATGGGATGCTACAGTGTCCTGTACAGTGGCTCCCTCATATATACGCCACAGTTCACTAGAAGCGGGATGGGTTGCCGAGCGCGTAGATAATGGGAAAAAACGCAGGTTCCAAGAACTGGAGACAAGTTACATCGTAGTGCCAATATCTATGGAAACAATGGGTCCGGTAAGCAAGGAAACCAAGATATTCATCAGTGAGCTGGGCCAACGGATTACAGATCTCACAGACAATCGGCGCAAAGGCGAGTTTCTACGGCAACTGCTGTCGCTTGCAGTGTGCCGAGGAAACGCCGGCTGTACTGTCGGTTGCATGGAATAATATTTAGGAACTAGGAGAAGACAAGGAGTACACGTTCACATCTCACAATTGTAACATTTAAATAAATAATAATAATAATAAGATGTGAAGTGCACAAAAGGTTCTTTCGGATACAGTGATCATCCTCAGTGTAAAAAAAAAAAAAATTGCTCGAGTTGTCTTACCTGGCTCTACCAAAGTCGTAGTGGATACGCCTTCGAAAGATGAACGGATGCACCATACTGAAGATAATGTTGTGGACCAGACCACCTGCACCACAGAGGAGCCAGGTTTAGTGCCTACACTGCCACCGAATATCTGCTTACAGCCAAGCAACTTTCGACCGGGGTCACCATATACGCCTCATCAAGGGTCGTCAGTTACCCGTTTGAACAACAGTGATTATTGTGACTATTCACCACAATCATCTCGCTCGTCATCACCTCTGTTGTGCTGCAAAGCCGGCAGACGATCAGGAGAGGAGAGCAGCCACAGGTGCAGTGTCAAGTGTCACAGATCGAAGACGTCGTCAACCGAAACAGTGGCAGCAAGAGAACGCCAGCGCCGAGAAGCCAGGCTAGCCGAGATGGTGGAGAGGGCGACTGACAACGACCCGACAGATGCGAACAGTGAGGATGACGATCAACCGTCCGAAACAGATGACAGCATGGCACACGCTGCCGATGAGAGAGGAGTGTGGAATCACATTATTATTAAATATTAATTTTCCACTCGCCAGATAACCCTGAAGCACTAAGACCGCTTAGTGTTTTTCAGATAACTGTAGAGCTCAGCAAGGTTTTTTCTGGAGCTAAGGCGCGAATAACGACGCACGGGAAATTGGCAATTTGCCTCAAAGACCCAGACACATCAGCATTCTGGGGCAGAATCAATAGAGTTAACCCTCAATTCACCGAGGAAGACATTCTAAATTGCCTTCGAGATCAAGGCGTCGACGAAGTCAAAAGAAAAAAATACGCCAGTGCCGCACGCGATAACAAAGGGAACACAATAAAAGCATGGAAAATTCGGGCAGAGTGCGACTACGCTTTGACGTAATGCCAATCGCTGAAGTACGCATGGTTGGTGAGGTATTTAAGGTGACATTGTGCACAGGGTCTCTAATGCAATGTTTACGATGTCATAAATATGGACATAGAGCCACAGATTGTCTAAGACGAGGAGATCCTACTTGCAGGAAATGTGGTAGTCCCGGGCATAAAATGTGGGAATGCCAAAATAAGGCTCGTTGTGCCAATTGTGGAGGTGCTCACGCATCTAATGATAACCGTTGCGGGGTTAGAAAGGTATATAAAGAAGCGGAACGAGTAAAGCTCTGCAAAAAAGTGGCTGGACGCCTTCCTGTCTCAGACGATTTTCCATCGCTTATCAGAGCGACACAGAACGCCAGCTCTGAGCTCGTTAAGGGAGATAAGTCTTACGCAGATGTCGCCAAACCAAGCACCGTTCAAGCCCACACACAAAATCTACATAAAGATGGTAAGACTGTACTATGCAATCTCCCACCACCCATTGCTCCCAAAACACCGTCTGATACAACAAAAAACAGAGCTCAGAAAAAAACAATAATAAAGTCACAGGCAGGAAAAAAAGCAGATCATCAAATGATTCTTCACATATTGTCATTGCAATCCTAAAAATATGGAAGAAAATTAAACCTATGCTCTCCAATTGGCTAGATCATAATACAGTTATCAAGACTGTCTTGGCATATCTCGAATCCGAGACTGGGATTGCTTTTTAAAGACCGTTCTGGACGGTACTGATGACCCACAGCTATCAGCATTGCCCGGAACGGTTGATCAGAGTCCCGCGAAACCAACTTTAAATAAGTAGCCAACAATATCAGAACACTCGAGACGCCACCGAGAACGACTCGGAAATGGCTTTACCCCTTTCCCAGACACCATATGTTTGCAACTACTGTAGTCAAGCTGTACGATCTTCTAAGGGCCTAAAAATGCACATAACACGTAAACACCCTCTGGCTCCTTGTCGAAGCCTCCAGGAGCGCTTAGAAACCCACGAACAACCTACAGTTGGATTCGGCGAGAGCGTCGAAAATTCGGCAATCTTAGATGCAATTCGCTCATTCCCTGTTGCAAGCGGAGTCGGACTGGATGGATTGCGACCACGTCATCTGCGCGATATGTTCGATCAAACTGTTCCTTCGTCAGAATGCCTGCTAAATGATCTAAGCATGTTCCTTGGCAGGGTGTTAGACGGCACATTACCTAAGTTTTGTCTACCAGTATTTTATGGTACAAATCTTACAGCTCTTAAGAAAAAAGACAATTCTATAAGGCCCATATCTTGTGGATTTACCTTGCGTAGGATGGCTGCAAAGATAGCAATAGCGAGAAATAAAAAGGCGATTCTGACAGCGATCCTGCCACACCAAGTTGGAGTGGCTGTTAGAGGCGGCGCAGAAGCACTGGTACATGCTATCTATCCAGCGCCCTATACGCATTGGTGCTCTTCCCGTTCCCTTTCCTCCCGACAACGTAACTAGCACTGAGTGATCTGTACGGAGTCGAAACCGTTGTCCCAATAGATATACATGCCACCGTTCTGCCGAATATTTTTGCTGTGTTTCCGTTAGTTCAGTGCTTGCCTTGATATTATCCGTACATGGTGTACCTCCACCCCGACTTATGCTGAACCCCACAAAATAAACTTTTTCCACTCCAATAACACACTTCAAATTTAATGTCATTCCCGACTCCGATATCTTGCGTAATACCTCTTTAAGTCTATCATCATGTTGTTCTCTAGATTCTCCATAAGTTAGAATATCGTCTAAGTACACCATTACTCCTTCTAGTCCTTCCAGCTGTCCTTCATGATTTTCTGAACCGCTGCTGGTGCCGATGCCAACCCAAAGCACACCCGTTTATAACGGAGCAATCTCCACGGCGTAATAAGTGCCGTCAGATCTCACGATTCCTCCGCTAGCTCAACCTGATGATATGCTGACATCGCATCCTATTAGAAAACTACTTTGCTCCCCTTAATTCTGCTAATAAGTCCTCTAAATGCGGTAACGGTAGCACCTGGGGTATTCTAGCCTCGTTTGCCTGCCGTAAATCCACGCACACTCTTACTCCACCTCCTTTCTTTGCCCCTACCACCATAACTGATATCCAGTCCGATGCATCTATTGGTTCAATCACCCCCAATGCCATTTGTCGATCGATTTCCTTCTTAACTGCCCTCACTGTTGCAAACGAAAGTCGTCTCAATTTTTGTTAAATTGGCCTAACCCCTTAATTCACTTTCCCACGATGCCCATACTCCCTTACTAATCCCAGTTATCCTGAAACTAAATCTCTACACTCCTCCACTGTCCCCGATTTGTCCACTGAAGCTACCATCCTTCCATCTACAGCACACTTCCGGCGCTTCCAATCTTACGCTTACGCATACTCCTAACTGAGCTAGAGCGTCAAGTCCTAATACTGATTTCCCCCACTGTACCACAAATACCACCACTGTCACAGATTTTTTTCCTAATTCAATTGTACATTCCACTACTCCTAATACATCGATCACCTCTCACTATATGTCTTAAGTACCACTTCCGTTTCATCTACTTTTCGCACTTTCCCACTTAATACTCCACTTACATCTTTCCAATTCACTATTGTCACTGCACTCCTCGTATCTACCAAACGTTTTACCTTCTGCTTATCTACTCGTGCCTTTATAATAATTTCCGAGCTAACACACAGGGTATCGATTTGCACAATTTGATTTTGCTGACTCGCCTGGTCTTCCTCCGGCCATGCTCCAACCCCACGTTCTTCGTCATTCTCTATCTTCACCGCCTGTATTTTATGGCCTCTTCTCGTGCGACTTGCTCGAATTTACACTTCGCTACCATTCGCGTTGATTCGGCCACGTATTCTTCCACGGACTCCCCTGGCCGATGCCGCCGTCTGTGAATCTCGTCCCGAGCCGCCGCTAGCTCCTTCCGCTTTGCGAACCGCTCCAGCAGCCGCGCCCGCATCTCTTCATACTCGTCTCCTTCCACGTCGGCCGCCACTGGTCTCTTCTTGATGCGTTTGCACTGCATCATTCCCTCGAGTCCCAGCGCGTTCTTGAGGAATGCGCACTTCCTCTTTATATATATATATTTACACACCCTTTAGCAGGGGGGCTTTATTAGAACAGATCAACTTGTTTGTACGTAATTCGCATTCCTGGTACTGCGCCAGGCAAACATTTTGTTAACAATTTCTTTCCGGGCAACAGTTTTAGCATGTATGTTGATCCCGGCTCTTGTGTTCGTCAAAATAGAATCAAAGAATATGTTCGCTCGATCTGGGAACTTACAAATAGAGACGAACGTAGCCTTATCAATATCATCTAGAACAACACAAATATCATCACAATTTATATCACAAGTCCTCACATTACAACGAAAAGCAACACGTTTTAAAAACGTATTCTGCAGTTTCCTTAACAAATTTCTATCACGTTTCAATCCTAGATTCCATACTGGAGAGGCATATACAATCACAGGTAGGACATATTGCTTATAAAGTTTGACATACAGATTGGGGTCTTTCAAGACAAAGGATCGCAGTATCCAGTGCATTCTCCGACTAGCTGACGCAGCTACCTCTAGAACATGCGGTGTGTAGCTCAGCGTATTACTTGTCAGAACTCCTAAGTCTTTTATCGATGGCTTTGCCGCTAGCTGTTCAGTACCTAATGTGTAGTTATGTACTGGATTATTGCTGCCGAAGTGCAGAACTGCGCACTTATTTACAGAGAGCTTTAGGTCTAATCCTTTACACCAATCCATAAATTTATCGAGTGTTTCTTGAAGAATATTCATGTTCGTTTCATTTTCTACAGATATATACATTTTTACATCATCCGCGTAAATTTTCACTCTCACTCCTTCAGATATAATATACTTTAACGAGTCAGTATATAATATGTACATAAGAGGTCCAAGAATTGTTCCCTGTGGACAATCTGACGTGACCTCAGCCGTTGACGACAGACAATCATTTACCCTCACTCTATGTTCAAGGAAAGCTTTGATCCAGTTTGTGAGTTTCTGTCCAACACCGTACCGCGGGAGAATGTTTAGAAGCTTCGAGTGTGTAGTGGTTTCAAATGCAGGCTTAAAGTCGAACTATACACAGTCAAAGGGCTTGCTATCATTAGTTAAAAGAGCCCAGTCATTTTGCGTTTCCAGCAGTTGTAGGACAGTAGAATGGCCTGGCCGTTATGCGAATTGCTCCCTAGAAATTAGACCTTGTGAATTCGCATTTCTATAGATCGCATCGGCCAACTCCTTTTCAAATAGCTTGCACGGCACAGAGGTGAGCGATACAGGCCTTTTGTTGTTTGGATCACTTTTGTCGCCGCGTTTATGAACCGGACAGACAATGGCGCAGCGGAAGAGGTCTGGGACCCAACCATCTTCGAGGATTCTGCGAAATATCAAAGACAACGGAACACACACATCATAGCCACACTTCTTATATACAAGAGCTGGGATACCATCAGGCGTGGCGCTTCGCTTGTTAGCCAGAGAGCGAAGGTGGCGTTCAAGATTTTCAGGAGAGGAGTCAACGTCCTCAACCATGCGCAAATCCTCAGGCACAGGCGGCGTTGGTAGAGTAGGTCGTGCGTCGCGTAGCTGGACTTCCGTGGGTGATGGATATGTTGCGGCGAATACTCCGCGCAGAATTTCAGCTTTCTCCTGGTTTTGTGTAGCAACCGATCCATCCGCTCTATTGCTCGAGCTCAAACAGTCTTTAACTTTCATTCGCCTTTCGATGTATCTATGAACCGCGGTGGGAACAGCCGATTGGGCTACGGATCATTCTTCGATGATTCGTTTTCTATGAAGCATCTTTTGCAGTTTCTTTTGCAGTCTAGCTCCTTCTTCTGGCGTCACTCTGTTCAATTGCTGGGTGATGCTTTCTATGCTAGGATCCAGAACACCATGCAGATTAGGAGACTTCCTGGGTACACAACAATCCATCAGGAAGTGCATGTAAGTGACAAATTTGTTATACATGTCATTCACGTCAATACAGGATTGGAAGAAGGTTGTCCAGTTCGTAGCACCTAGATTCATGGTTAGGCATTCATAGTCTCCCTTGTCAAAGTCCCAGAGTTGTGTACGATCCGTCGTCACACTACGACAACTAGAGATCGTGAACGAGACCATTTGATGGTCTGTTGCAACTGGCGCCGGTGAAACGATGACGTTGCCAACAATATCATCTCTAGCCAGAACAATATCAAGAACATTGCTACCTCTCGTGGGATGCTCAACACATTGCAGTAGTCCTGCTTCGCAACAGTACTGAAGAAACATTTCTTCCATCGACAGTGGTCCTTCTTGGGCTCGTAACTCCGCTCGTCTGGATGCACAGTGCCAGTCTGTCCAGTTTATGCCAGGTTGATTAAGATCTCCAGCAAGCACTACACTATGTTCATCCGATGTAATTGTTTCGAGATCGGTAATGAAAGTAGCCATTTTAGTCGATAGCTCCGCTCGTGATCCCGTAGGGCTAAAGTACGTACAGATAAGTCGTACTGTGCCGTTCGGAAGAATCAAATCAACCGCAATAAGTTCCGAGGAAGTATTGCCGGTGTCTACCTCAGAGCATGCAAACTTCGAACTAACAAGGAGCAGTACACCGCCACCGTTTTGGCCAACACGATTTCTGCGAAAAACTTCGAATTTGCCACCCGCCGAGGTTCAGCCGAGGAGACTTTGCGTCGAGATTCTCCGCGTTTGGCTGCGCCTTCAAATTCGCGTCAAACGCCTCGAGCCAGTCTTCTACGGCCGCCACCGGTGGTCGTCCGGCCACCGGCATTAACTGCTGCAACGGCGCTGGTCCGACTGTTGTCATTTCTCTGTTTCTCCGTTCCTCCACACACCATACCGGCCGCGCGATACCACCACTCGGTCGCTCGCCGCAACCCTGTTTCGGTTACTCTCCATCGTGCGCTGTCCCTACCATCCGCTACTAACCGACTGACCGCCAGGTCCAGTCACAGTCGGCTGCGCCAATGTGGTATCTACGTAGTGGCAATAAAGACACTCACTGTTCGAGTAACCGGCTTAATCAGCGCCGACGCCTAAAATGGCTCTCTGGTTTATTTCAGACCAATTTATAGGCATTAATTGCGCCCCCTGGTGGCAGGTAATCCCCCACCCCGGGCGGTGCGCTTCCATCGATCATTATCATCATAAATTTGCAGAGGAAACGCGGCATCTATTTTGGGCGCCATGGAGTGAAATAATTATTTAAAGAATTTGCAACAATACGTTCAGACCTCACAACTGTAACATTGTTTAAATAATAATAATAATAATATTCCCTACGAAAAGCGATAATAAAGTAGGACTAGGGTAGTCTTTACTTAAGTACTATTCTGCACACAAAACACAACTGAATGTATACAATCATATTAATGCGTATTTATTTATACATTAAACATTGCATAATTGATCGACAGAATATGCTGCAAGAAACAGGCGCATCCACATTGAAGCTGTACAAAAGAAAAATTAAAATAAATAGCGTCATACAAATCGACAAAAAGAAAGCGTCAGTTCAGCAGAGTCCCGTTAACTCCGAACAGGGCAGCAGCCCACACAGCGTCTTCCAGGCGGTAAGCGCAACCAAGGCGTTGGTTGCGTAGCCCATGTACTTCACGCGGGTGAGGCGGCGTCTCCTCTGCTCGAGGTTGCCCTCGTCTTCCTTGAGGATGAATCGCCGAATACCTTTGCAGTAGGTCTGCACGTAGTCCAGCCAGTCGATGGAGGCCGCGTTGAAGTTGAATTCGGTCTGATCGGCGGCGCTGAGCTCGTCAAAAAGCGCGCGCGTGTTGTCGTTGTGGATATGCCACTCGTGGGTGATGAAGAACTCGAGCAAATCCATCGAGTTGGCCAGTCGACGATAGATCGGCAACAGGGCCGGCTTCTTGCCGACAAGGCGCAGGCCCATATCGAGAACGCGCGCCACGAGATAGTGCTTGAAGAACAGCCGAGTCTGGTGCAGCAGACGAACCGAAGTAGCCCCCGATTCGGGATAGCGCACAATGGACGCCAATGGGAAATGCTGCACAAATTTGACTCCCTCCTCGATAAAGGTACCCCTATGGTGGTAATGGTCATAGAAAAACAACAACACCAACAAACACGATCAGTAAGCCGTTCCATTGAGCCACACACAACGAGATACGTACAAGAGAATAGGTACCTTGTTAATCTGTCAGTCACACACTAATAGGTGGCAGCGAAGTCGTGTCTACGACGGGCATATGGTGAGGCTGAATTCAAACGGTGTGTGGTGGCGACCTCTCAGACGATTGCTACTAGTACTTCCGTTATTACTATGTTACCATTCTTCGGTTTCGGGTCACGACGAGGAGGATAATAATGGTGGTGGCGGCCAGGAATTAGCGCCTAGCAGTGATCTTCGAACTCACCGGTTATTATGGAGGGTCGCACAATAACGATCGGCAGCTGACCGATGTACTCGCCAACAAGATTCTCGGCCAGCGCCTTCGTGTACGTGTATGTATTCGGCCGGTCCTCGAGCAGCTTCGGAGTGAGCTCCTCCAAAAGTTCGTTGGACATCCAGTCGCACAGCGACATCAGCTGGCGAGGCTCCATCTAGACGCCACAAAACAAGACCCGAACTCATTATGCCTGCTGCTATGAATATGTATACACGGTCGAAGCATAGCGTGTAGACTCGACTGTATGTAGATTATTGAACGGCTTCGATGAGGATCGTTTTCGAAGGCCGTATTATCGGCACGCAAATGCGGTTTTTCCCTATACATTTATCGCCGGCCTTTTTGTCTCATCCAATCCAACATCAAATACTAACAGATAATTTGTAATTACTGATGCCACATTTTTCTTCGCCTATCTTAAAATATCCAAACATTTACTTACATTACAGGGGTAAAGCTCTTCCTCAACTTTCTCCAGGTAGCAATGTGAGTAGGCGGTCGACACGTGCACGAATGACTTGAGGGCTTTCATAGCAGTGGCAAGCTCGAGTACTTTAAGAGTAGCGCGCAAATTCACTTCGACGCTGTCACGTAGCGGCTCGTTGAAACGGACCTAGAAAATGGCGCACATCGAAGCATCAAAGTCCCCATAGTGTTAGCGCTAACGATGACTAATTTCGATTCATTCATGTACCTATAGCGCCCCCCCCCCCCCCGCAGGATCTTCTTTTCTCCTTGTAGCTCTGCCTAATATCTCCTCTCAGTGTCAATCAAATATAATTTTAGGGAACTTCGCGCTACTGGATCAAGGCGGCTGTCTGTGAAAGAAAAGTTTAAAGCACGCGAGAACAAGACGCAAGGACTAAAGTTCATCAACAACTAGGCAACCAGGAACAGCCATAGGCGATGCTTGCTGAGATCCTCTATGATGATCCGATTATATTATTAGGCGGCGCAGAAGCACTGGTACATGCTACACGCGCTCTTTTGAAGACTGAGGACCAAGTGAAGGTTCTAGTTAAACTTGACTTCTGCAATGCATTTGATACGCTAAGAAGGGACAAGATACTGGATGCAGTGATGGAGAAAAGTCCAGAGCTTTTGCCTATCATCTGGCAAAGTTACAGAGATCCTTCAATCTTAACCTGAGGCACAACTTCAACATTGAGTTCGGAATCAGACATTCAACAGGGTGACGCGCTAGGTCCTGCTCTATTTAGTCTCGGTATATCAGATCTAGTATCGAAACTACAGAGCCCATTCAACGTGTGGGATCTAGATAAGTGTAAACCAATTGGTTGCGGTTCCGTGTTCGAATCCATATCCTCGCAATTAAGCGGCAGCCGTCAACAGATATTAAAGAGCCACATTGAGCAAGGTTTTCTAGGGTAACGCGTATTTCATTTGCGTTCGAAAGTTCTCGTCGTGTAGCAGACATTAATGAAACGGCTTACTGATCGTGTTTGTTGGTGTTGTTGTTTTTCTATGACTATTACCACCATAAGGGTACCTTTATCGAAGAGGGAGTCAAATTTGTGCAGCATTTCCCATTGGCGTCCATTGTGCGCTATCCCGAACCGGGGGCTACCTCGGTTCGTCTGCTGCACCAGACTCGGCTGTTCTTCAAGCACTATCTCGTGGCGCGCGTTCTCGATATGGGCCTGCGCCTTGTCGGCAAGAAGCCGGCCCTGTTGCCGATCTATCGTCGACTGGCCAACTCGATGAATTTGCTCGAGTTCTTCATCACCCACGAAGCAAGTAAGGGTTCTGGTGAAACTTGATTTCTGCAATGCGTTTAATACGTTAAGAAGAGACCGGATACTAGATGCAGTGTGGAAGAAAAGTTCAGAGCTTTTGCCTATGGTCTGGCAAAGTTACAGAAATCTTTCACTCTTAACCTGGGGCACAACTTCAACATTGCGTTCGGAAGCGGGAGACATACTTAGTAAAGTCCTAAACGTAAATTTGGAAGAGAACACCTGGCAGAGAGCAAGTCTTCGGATCCGTGAAGGTGGTCTGGGAATAAGGAGTGCCACTGACCTAGCTCCGGTCTGCTACGCTGCTTCACTGGCGCAATTTGATCCGGTGGCAGCTTCGTTAGTAGAAGAGGCAGTTCGACCACAAATAAGATATGAAACCAGTAAAGCACGGGACACTATTAGAACTATGCTAGACCCAGACCCTTTAGAAGAATATCCTAGCCAATATAACCTAGATAAGCTCAAAAGCAAAAAAAAAGAGCAGAGAAATCTTAGACGAGCTTGTTTCCCGGAGAGACCGCGCCGTATTTTTAGCGGCACAAGATAACTTCAGTGGGGGTTGGCTTAAAGCCTTACCCTCGCCTCAGCTCGGCACCATGCTGGATCCCAACTCTTTCCGCATGATGTCAGCACTTAGAATCGGCGCTAGCGTCTGCGAGCCGTTTCAGTGCAAACTGTGTGGGGAGATGGTAGATTCCAGTGGTCTACACCCACTGAGTTGCCCGAAGAGCGCCGGTAGATCGTCCAGACATGCTGCACTAAACGGTGTGATCATAAGGTTCCTTAGAAAAGCCGGTATACCATCTACACTTGAACCGAGAGGTTTAGTGTCCGCTGGCGAAGAAAGACCTGATGGGGTGACCATTGCATTATGGTCACATGGAAAGTCCCTAGCTTGGAATGCAACGGTTTCGTGCACAACCGCAGCTTCCTATTTACACCACAGCTCCGTTGAGCCGGGGTGGGTAGCAAAGCACGCGGACGCCAGAAAACGGTTTAAATATGCTGGACTGGAAACAAGTTATATATTTGTGCCTATCGCCATGGAGACACTAGGACCAATCAGCCTGGGAACCGAAGCATTTCTGAAAGATTTAAGTAAGCGAATTTAGGAGGTCACGAACGACCGAAGAGAGGGTCAATTATTGAGACAAGCTTTGTCCATGGCCGTTTGCAGAGGAAACGCGGCATCTATTTTAGGCGCCATAGAGTGAACTAATTATTTTAAAAAACTTTGCAATAATACATTCAGACCTCACAACTGCAACATTGTATAACATGTAACAAATAATAATAATAATTTCTACGGGGCCAATCTGACAGCGCTAAAGAAGAAAGACGGCTCTATTAGACCTATAGCATGCGGCCTTACAATCAGGAGGCTTGTCGCTAAAGTAGCCATTGCCATTACCAGAACTACAATTGTGACAGCAACTTCACCAAGTCAGATAGGCGTTGCAGTGAAAAATGGTGCAGAAGCGGCAGTTCACGCAGTACAAGCATTTGTTGAAGCAGAAGGTCCAGTACGGGTCCTAGTTAAATTGGATTTTCGTAACGTCTTCAATACTATACGACGCGATGAAGTGATTGATGAGGTAAAACTCAAAGTACCGCAGCTTCTGCTGCTAGCTTGGCAAAGCTACAAGGAACCGACTCTGCTGTCCTGGGATGAAAAACACTACTATTATCAGCTAGTGGAGTGCAACAACGCGATCCGCTTGGACCTGCTTTATTCAGCCTCGGGGTATCCAGTTTAGTCGCACGCATGAAGAGCCCTCTTAACGTTTGGTACTTAGATGACGCAACGATTGGAGGCCCACTTGATCTGGTTGTGTGTGATATTATCAACGTGCTGAATTTTGTAGAAGAGGGAGGCCTTAGGCTCAATGCCTCTAAGTGTGAAGTCATTAAATTGGGAGGTAGTGCCTCCCAGAACAGGATGAAATTTTTAGGGCGGTTTCGAATGTCTTGCCAGAATCTAGGCGCGTTGACTTAGACGAGCTGGAGCTTCTGGGAGCCCCAATTAGCTTACGGTCGATTTCAAAGGCCCTTAAAGACAAGTGCTCTGGACTGAAGCAAATTCGCGCTCGCTTAACGGCGATGCATTTGCAAGCAGCTCTGTGCATCTGGAGATACAGCTTGGGCTCGCCAAAACTTAACTACACTTTGCGCACTTCACCAGCTATTAAATGTCAAGAAGATCTTCAAACTTACGACGATACCGCAAGAAGCATTTTAGGTGAGGTATTAAACGTCGACCTGCATGATAACACTTGAAAAAGAGCAACTCTTCCAATTGCCGAAGGAGGACTTGGTATTAGATCAGCGGCGGAGCTGGCTCCCATGTGCTATGCCGCGTCTCTATTAGAATTTGGTAAACTCGTAAAAACGTTGGTCGCACCAGACATCCGCCAAGGAATCACAAGAGCCAAAGACGCTGCAGAGCTTATAGCTAGACAAGCAATTGGACCAGGCCCCTGGCAAGAACGTCCCACACAGCATACATTGGACTCCGGTTTGCAACACCTACAGTTGCCGCGCATGTGGTACCACAGTAACTGAGGATGGACTTCACCCTCTTAGCTGTATCAAAAGCCATGGCAGAGTTTCTAGACACGCTGAAATCAATGCAATTATAAGAAGAGCCTTACGCAGAGCTGGTATACCAAGCACGCTCGAGCCCAGATTAAGACTTCATGACGACAAAAGACCTGACAGTGTAACAATCCCGCTATGGGCTAACGGCAGATGCTTGGTATGGGATGCTACAGTGTCCTGTACAGTGGCTCCCTCATATATACGCCACAGTTCACTAGAAGCGGGATGGGTTGCCGAGCGCGTAGATAATGGGAAAAAACGCAGGTTCCAAGAACTGGAGACAAGTTACATCGTAGTGCCAATATCTATGGAAACAATGGGTCCGGTAAGCAAGGAAACCAAGATATTCATCAGTGAGCTGGGCCAACGGATTACAGATCTCACAGACAATCGGCGCAAAGGCGAGTTTCTACGGCAACTGCTGTCGCTTGCAGTGTGCCGAGGAAACGCCGGCTGTACTGTCGGTTGCATGGAATAATATTTAGGAACTAGGAGAAGACAAGGAGTACACGTTCACATCTCACAATTGTAACATTTAAATAAATAATAATAATAAGATGTGAAGTGCACAAAAGGTTCTTTCGGATACAGTGATCATCCTCAGTGTAAAAAAAAAAAAAAAAAAAATTGCTCGAGTTGTCTTACCTGGCTCTACCAAAGTCGTAGTGGATACGCCTTCGAAAGATGAACGGATGCACCATACTGAAGATAATGTTGTGGACCAGACCACCTGCACCACAGAGGAGCCAGGTTTAGTGCCTACACTGCCACCGAATATCTGCTTACAGCCAAGCAACTTTCGACCGGGGTCACCATATACGCCTCATCAAGGGTCGTCAGTTACCCGTTTGAACAACAGTGATTATTGTGACTATTCACCACAATCATCTCGCTCGTCATCACCTCTGTTGTGCTGCAAAGCCGGCAGACGATCAGGAGAGGAGAGCAGCCACAGGTGCAGTGTCAAGTGTCACAGATCGAAGACGTCGTCAACCGAAACAGTGGCAGCAAGAGAACGCCAGCGCCGAGAAGCCAGGCTAGCCGAGATGGTGGAGAGGGCGACTGACAACGACCCGACAGATGCGAACAGTGAGGATGACGATCAACCGTCCGAAACAGATGACAGCATGGCACACGCTGCCGATGAGAGAGGAGTGTGGAATCACATTATTATTAAATATTAATTTTCCACTCGCCAGATAACCCTGAAGCACTAAGACCGCTTAGTGTTTTTCAGATAACTGTAGAGCTCAGCAAGGTTTTTTCTGGAGCTAAGGCGCGAATAACGACGCACGGGAAATTGGCAATTTGCCTCAAAGACCCAGACACATCAGCATTCTGGGGCAGAATCAATAGAGTTAACCCTCAATTCACCGAGGAAGACATTCTAAATTGCCTTCGAGATCAAGGCGTCGACGAAGTCAAAAGAAAAAAATACGCCAGTGCCGCACGCGATAACAAAGGGAACACAATAAAAGCATGGAAAATTCGGGCAGAGTGCGACTACGCTTTGACGTAATGCCAATCGCTGAAGTACGCATGGTTGGTGAGGTATTTAAGGTGACATTGTGCACAGGGTCTCTAATGCAATGTTTACGATGTCATAAATATGGACAGTTGCGGGGTTAGAAAGGTATATAAAGAAGCGGAACGAGTAAAGCTCTGCAAAAAAGTGGCTGGACGCCTTCCTGTCTCAGACGATTTTCCATCGCTTATCAGAGCGACACAGAACGCCAGCTCTGAGCTCTTTAAGGGAGATAAGTCTTACGCAGATGTCGCCAAACCAAGCACCGTTCAAGCCCACACACAAAATCTACATAAAGATGGTAAGACTGTACTATGCAATCTCCCACCACCCATTGCTCCCAAAACACCGTCTGATACAACAAAAAACAGAGCTCAGAAAAAAACAATAATAAAGTCACAGGCAGGAAAAAAAGCAGATCATCAAATGATTCTTCACATATTGTCATTGCAATCCTAAAAATATGGAAGAAAATTAAACCTATGCTCTCCAATTGGCTAGATCATAATACAGTTATCAAGACTGTCTTGGCATATCTAGAATCCGAGACTGGGATTGCTTTTTAAAGACCGTTCTGGACGGTACTGATGACCCACAGCTATCAGCATTGCCCGGAACGGTTGATCAGAGTCCCGCGAAACCAACTTTAAATAAGTAGCCAACAATATCAGAACACTCGAGACGCCACCGAGAACGACTCGGAAATGGCTTTACCCCTTTCCCAGACACCATATGTTTGCAACTACTGTAGTCAAGCTGTACGATCTTCTAAGGGCCTAAAAATGCACATAACACGTAAACACCCTCTGGCTCCTTGTCGAAGCCTCCAGGAGCGCTTAGAAACCCACGAACAACCTACAGTTGGATTCGGCGAGAGCGTCGAAAATTCGGCAATCTTAGATGCAATTCGCTCATTCCCTGTTGCAAGCGGAGTCGGACTGGATGGATTGCGACCACGTCATCTGCGCGATATGTTCGATCAAACTGTTCCTTCGTCAGAATGCCTGCTAAATGATCTAAGCATGTTCCTTGGCAGGGTGTTAGACGGCACATTACCTAAGTTTTGTCTACCAGTATTTTATGGTACAAATCTTACAGCTCTTAAGAAAAAAGACAATTCTATAAGGCCCATATCTTGTGGATTTACCTTGCGTAGGATGGCTGCAAAGATAGCAATAGCGAGAAATAAAAAGGCGATTCTGACAGCGATCCTGCCACACCAAGTTGGAGTGGCTGTTAGAGGGGGCGCAGAAGCACTGGTACATGCTATCTATCCAGCGCCCTATACGCATTGGTGCTCTTCCCGTTCCCTTTCCTCCCGACAACGTAACTAGCACTGAGTGATCTGTACGGAGTCGAAACCGTTGTCCCAATAGATATACATGCCACCGTTCTGCCGAATATTTTTGCTGTGTTTCCGTTAGTTCAGTGCTTGCCTTGATATTATCCGTACATGGTGTACCTCCACCCCGACTTATGCTGAACCCCACAAAATAAACTTTTTCCACTCCAATAACACACTTCAAATTCAATGTCATTCCCGACTCCGATATCTTGCGTAATACCTCTTTAAGTCTATCATCATGTTGTTCTCTAGATTCTCCATAAGTTAGAATATCGTCTAAGTACACCATTACTCCTTCTAGTCCTTCCAGCTGTCCTTCATGATTTTCTGAACCGCTGCTGGTGCCGATGCCAACCCAAAGCACACCCGTTTATAACGGAGCAATCTCCACGGCGTAATAAGTGCCGTCAGATCTCACGATTCCTCCGCTAGCTCAACCTGATGATATGCTGACATCGCATCCTATTAGAAAACTACTTTGCTCCCCTTAATTCTGCTAATAAGTCCTCTAAATGCGGTAACGGTAGCACCTGGGGTATTCTAGCCTCGTTTGCCTGCCGTAAATCCACGCACACTCTTACTCCACCTCCTTTCTTTGCCCCTACCACCATAACTGATATCCAGTCCGATGCATCTATTGGTTCAATCACCCCCAATGCCATTTGTCGATCGATTTCCTTCTTAACTGCCCTCACTGTTGCAAACGAAAGTCGTCTCAATTTTTGTTAAATTGGCCTAACCCCTTAATTCACTTTCCCACGATGCCCATACTCCCTTACTAATCCCAGTTATCCTGAAACTAAATCTCTACACTCCTCCACTGTCCCCGATTTGTCCACTGAAGCTACCATCCTTCCATCTACAGCACACTTCCGGCGCTTCCAATCTTACGCTTACGCATACTCCTAACTGAGCTAGAGCGTCAAGTCCTAATACTGATTTCCCCCACTGTACCACAAATACCACCACTGTCACAGATTTGTTTCCTAATTCAATTGTACATTCCACTACTCCTAATACATCGATCACCTCTCACTATATGTCTTAAGTACCACTTCCGTTTCATCTACTTTTCGCACTTTCCCACTTAATACTCCACTTACATCTTTCCAATTCACTATTGTCACTGCACTCCTCGTATCTACCAAACGTTTTACCTTCTGCTTATCTACTCGTGCCTTTATAATAATTTCCGAGCTAACACACAGGGTATCGATTTGCACAATTTGATTTTGCTGACTCGCCTGGTCTTCCTCCGGCCATGCTCCAACCCCACGTTCTTCGTCATTCTCTATCTTCACCGCCTGTATTTTATGGCCTCTTCTCGTGCGACTTGCTCGAATTTACACTTCGCTACCATTCGCGTTGATTCGGCCACGTATTCTTCCACGGACTCCCCTGGCCGATGCCGCCGTCTGTGAATCTCGTCCCGAGCCGCCGCTAGCTCCTTCCGCTTTGCGAACCGCTCCAGCAGCCGCGCCCGCATCTCTTCATACTCGTCTCCTTCCACGTCGGCCGCCACTGGTCTCTTCTTGATGCGTTTGCACTGCATCATTCCCTCGAGTCCCAGCGCGTTCTTGAGGAATGCGCACTTCCTCTTTATATATATATATTTACACACCCTTTAGCAGGGGGGCTTTATTAGAACAGATCAACTTGTTTGTACGTAATTCGCATTCCTGGTACTGCGCCAGGCAAACATTTTGTTAACAATTTCTTTCCGGGCAACAGTTTTAGCATGTATGTTGATCCCGGCTCTTGTGTTCGTCAAAATAGAATCAAAGAATATGTTCGCTCGATCTGGGAACTTACAAATAGAGACGAACGTAGCCTTATCAATATCATCTAGAACAACACAAATATCATCACAATTTATATCACAAGTCCTCACATTACAACGAAAAGCAACACGTTTTAAAAACGTATTCTGCAGTTTCCTTAACAAATTTCTATCACGTTTCAATCCTAGATTCCATACTGGAGAGGCATATACAATCACAGGTAGGACATATTGCTTATAAAGTTTGACATACAGATTGGGGTCTTTCAAGACAAAGGATCGCAGTATCCAGTGCATTCTCCGACTAGCTGACGCAGCTACCTCTAGAACATGCGGTGTGTAGCTCAGCGTATTACTTGTCAGAACTCCTAAGTCTTTTATCGATGGCTTTGCCGCTAGCTGTTCAGTACCTAATGTGTAGTTATGTACTGGATTATTGCTGCCGAAGTGCAGAACTGCGCACTTATTTACAGAGAGCTTTAGGTCTAATCCTTTACACCAATCCATAAATTTATCGAGTGTTTCTTGAAGAATATTCATGTTCGTTTCATTTTCTACAGATATATACATTTTTACATCATCCGCGTAAATTTTCACTCTCACTCCTTCAGATATAATATACTTTAACGAGTCAGTATATAATATGTACATAAGAGGTCCAAGAATTGTTCCCTGTGGACAATCTGACGTGACCTCAGCCGTTGACGACAGACAATCATTTACCCTCACTCTATGTTCAAGGAAAGCTTTGATCCAGTTTGTGAGTTTCTGTCCAACACCGTACCGCGGGAGAATGTTTAGAAGCTTCGAGTGTGTAGTGGTTTCAAATGCAGGCTTAAAGTCGAACTATACACAGTCAAAGGGCTTGCTATCATTAGTTAAAAGAGCCCAGTCATTTTGCGTTTCCAGCAGTTGTAGGACAGTAGAATGGCCTGGCCGTTATGCGAATTGCTCCCTAGAAATTAGACCTTGTGAATTCGCATTTCTATAGATCGCATCGGCCAACTCCTTTTCAAATAGCTTGCACGGCACAGAGGTGAGCGATACAGGCCTTTTGTTGTTTGGATCACTTTTGTCGCCGCGTTTATGAACCGGACAGACAATGGCGCAGCGGAAGAGGTCTGGGACCCAACCATCTTCGAGGATTCTGCGAAATATCAAAGACAACGGAACACACACATCATAGCCACACTTCTTATATAAAAGAGCTGGGATACCATCAGGCGTGGCGCTTCGCTTGTTAGCCAGAGAGCGAAGGTGGCGTTCAAGATTTTCAGGAGAGGAGTCAACGTCCTCAACCATGCGCAAATCCTCAGGCACAGGCGGCGTTGGTAGAGTAGGTCGTGCGTCGCGTAGCTGGACTTCCGTGGGTGATGGATATGTTGCGGCGAATACTCCGCGCAGAATTTCAGCTTTCTCCTGGTTTTGTGTAGCAACCGATCCATCCGCTCTATTGCTCGAGCTCAAACAGTCTTTAACTTTCATTCGCCTTTCGATGTATCTATGAACCGCGGTGGGAACAGCCGATTGGGCTACGGATCATTCTTCGATGATTCGTTTTCTATGAAGCATCTTTTGCAGTTTCTTTTGCAGTCTAGCTCCTTCTTCTGGCGTCACTCTGTTCAATTGCTGGGTGATGCTTTCTATGCTAGGATCCAGAACACCATGCAGATTAGGAGACTTCCTGGGTACACAACAATCCATCAGGAAGTGCATGTAAGTGACAAATTTGTTATACATGTCATTCACGTCAATACAGGATTGGAAGAAGGTTGTCCAGTTCGTAGCACCTAGATTCATGGTTAGGCATTCATAGTCTCCCTTGTCAAAGTCCCAGAGTTGTGTACGATCCGTCGTCACACTACGACAACTAGAGATCGTGAACGAGACCATTTGATGGTCTGTTGCAACTGGCGCCGGTGAAACGATGACGTTGCCAACAATATCATCTCTAGCCAGAACAATATCAAGAACATTGCTACCTCTCGTGGGATGCTCAACACATTGCAGTAGTCCTGCTTCGCAACAGTACTGAAGAAACATTTCTTCCATCGACAGTGGTCCTTCTTGGGCTCGTAACTCCGCTCGTCTGGATGCACAGTGCCAGTCTGTCCAGTTTATGCCAGGTTGATTAAGATCTCCAGCAAGCACTACACTATGTTCATCCGATGTAATTGTTTCGAGATCGGTAATGAAAGTAGCCATTTTAGTCGATAGCTCCGCTCGTGATCCCGTAGGGCTAAAGTACGTACAGATAAGTCGTACTGTGCCGTTCGGAAGAATCAAATCAACCGCAATAAGTTCCGAGGAAGTATTGCCGGTGTCTACCTCAGAGCATGCAAACTTCGAACTAACAAGGAGCAGTACACCGCCACCGTTTTGGCCAACACGATTTCTGCGAAAAACTTCGAATTTGCCACCCGCCGAGGTTCAGCCGAGGAGACTTTGCGTCGAGATTCTCCGCGTTTGGCTGCGCCTTCAAATTCGCGTCAAACGCCTCGAGCCAGTCTTCTACGGCCGCCACCGGTGGTCGTCCGGCCACCGGCATTAACTGCTGCAACGGCGCTGGTCCGACTGTTGTCATTTCTCTGTTTCTCCGTTCCTCCACACACCATACCGGCCGCGCGATACCACCACTCGGTCGCTCGCCGCAACCCTGTTTCGGTTACTCTCCATCGTGCGCTGTCCCTACCATCCGCTACTAACCGACTGACCGCCAGGTCCAGTCACAGTCGGCTGCGCCAATGTGGTATCTACGTAGTGGCAATAAAGACACTCACTGTTCGAGTAACCGGCTTAATTAGCGCCGACGCCTAAAATGGCTCTCTGGTTTATTTCAGACCAATTTATAGGCATTAATTGCGCCCCCTGGTGGCAGGTAATCCCCCACCCCGGGCGGTGCGCTTCCATCGATCATTATCATCATAAATTTGCAGAGGAAACGCGGCATCTATTTTGGGCGCCATGGAGTGAAATAATTATTTAAAGAATTTGCAACAATACGTTCAGACCTCACAACTGTAACATTGTTTAAATAATAATAATAATAATAATAATATTCCCTACGAAAAGCGATAATAAAGTAGGACTAGGGTAGTCTTTACTTAAGTACTATTCTGCACACAAAACACAACTGAATGTATACAATCATATTAATGCGTATTTATTTATACATTAAACATTGCATAATTGATCGACAGAATATGCTGCAAGAAACAGGCGCATCCACATTGAAGCTGTACAAAAGAAAAATTAAAATAAATAGCGTCATACAAATCGACAAAAAGAAAGCGTCAGTTCAGCAGAGTCCCGTTAACTCCGAACAGGGCAGCAGCCCACACAGCGTCTTCCAGGCGGTAAGCGCAACCAAGGCGTTGGTTGCGTAGCCCATGTACTTCACGCGGGTGAGGCGGCGTCTCCTCTGCTCGAGGTTGCCCTCGTCTTCCTTGAGGATGAATCGCCGAATACCTTTGCAGTAGGTCTGCACGTAGTCCAGCCAGTCGATGGAGGCCGCGTTGAAGTTGAATTCGGTCTGATCGGCGGCGCTGAGCTCGTCAAAAAGCGCGCGCGTGTTGTCGTTGTGGATATGCCACTCGTGGGTGATGAAGAACTCGAGCAAATCCATCGAGTTGGCCAGTCGACGATAGATCGGCAACAGGGCCGGCTTCTTGCCGACAAGGCGCAGGCCCATATCGAGAACGCGCGCCACGAGATAGTGCTTGAAGAACAGCCGAGTCTGGTGCAGCAGACGAACCGAAGTAGCCCCCGATTCGGGATAGCGCACAATGGACGCCAATGGGAAATGCTGCACAAATTTGACTCCCTCCTCGATAAAGGTACCCCTATGGTGGTAATGGTCATAGAAAAACAACAACACCAACAAACACGATCAGTAAGCCGTTCCATTGAGCCACACACAACGAATTACGTACAAGAGAATAGGTACCTTGTTAATCTGTCAGTCACACACTAATAGGTGGCAGCGAAGTCGTGTCTACGACGGGCATATGGTGAGGCTGAATTCAAACGGTGTGTGGTGGCGACCTCTCAGACGATTGCTACTAGTACTTCCGTTATTACTATGTTACCATTCTTCGGTTTCGGGTCACGACGAGGAGGATAATAATGGTGGTGGCGGCCAGGAATTAGCGCCTAGCAGTGATCTTCGAACTCACCGGTTATTATGGAGGGTCGCACAATAACGATCGGCAGCTGACCGATGTACTCGCCAACAAGATTCTCGGCCAGCGCCTTCGTGTACGTGTAAGTATTCGGCCGGTCCTCGAGCAGCTTCGGAGTGAGCTCCTCCAAAAGTTCGTTGGACATCCAGTCGCACAGCGACATCAGCTGGCGAGGCTCCATCTAGACGCCACAAAACAAGACCCGAACTCATTATGCCTGCTGCTATGAATATGTATACACGGTCGAAGCATAGCGTGTAGACTCGACTGTATGTAGATTATTGAACGGCTTCGATGAGGATCGTTTTCGAAGGCCGTATTATCGGCACGCAAATGCGGTTTTTCCCTATACATTTATCGCCGGCCTTTTTGTCTCATCCAATCCAACATCAAATACTAACAGATAATTTGTAATTACTGATGCCACATTTTTCTTCGCCTATCTTAAAATATCCAAACATTTACTTACATTACAGGGGTAAAGCTCTTCCTCAACTTTCTCCAGGTAGCAATGTGAGTAGGCGGTCGACACGTGCACGAATGACTTGAGGGCTTTCATAGCAGTGGCAAGCTCGAGTACTTTAAGAGTAGCGCGCAAATTCACTTCGACGCTGTCACGTAGCGGCTCGTTGAAACGGACCTAGAAAATGGCGCACATCGAAGCATCAAAGTCCCCATAGTGTTAGCGCTAACGATGACTAATTTCGATTCATTCATGTACCTATAGCGCCCCCCCCCCCCGCAGGATCTTCTTTTCTCCTTGTAGCTCTGCCTAATATCTCCTCTCAGTGTCAATCAAATATAATTTTAGGGAACTTCGCGCTACTGGATCAAGGCGGCTGTCTGTGAAAGAAAAGTTTAAAGCACGCGAGAACAAGACGCAAGGACTAAAGTTCATCAACAACTAGGCAACCAGGAACAGCCATAGGCGATGCTTGCTGAGATCCTCTATGATGATCCGATTATATTATTAGGCGGCGCAGAAGCACTGGTACATGCTACACGCGCTCTTTTGAAGACTGAGGACCAAGTGAAGGTTCTAGTTAAACTTGACTTCTGCAATGCATTTGATACGCTAAGAAGGGACAAGATACTGGATGCAGTGATGGAGAAAAGTCCAGAGCTTTTGCCTATCATCTGGCAAAGTTACAGAGATCCTTCAATCTTAACCTGAGGCACAACTTCAACATTGAGTTCGGAATCAGACATTCAACAGGGTGACGCGCTAGGTCCTGCTCTATTTAGTCTCGGTATATCAGATCTAGTATCGAAACTACAGAGCCCATTCAACGTGTGGGATCTAGATAAGTGTAAACCAATTGGTTGCGGTTCCGTGTTCGAATCCATATCCTCGCAATTAAGCGGCAGCCGTCAACAGATATTAAAGAGCCACATTGAGCAAGGTTTTCTAGGGTAACGCGTATTTCATTTGCGTTCGAAAGTTCTCGTCGTGTAGCAGACATTAATGAAACGGCTTACTGATCGTGTTTGTTGGTGTTGTTGTTTTTCTATGACTATTACCACCATAAGGGTACCTTTATCGAAGAGGGAGTCAAATTTGTGCAGCATTTCCCATTGGCGTCCATTGTGCGCTATCCCGAACCGGGGGCTACCTCGGTTCGTCTGCTGCACCAGACTCGGCTGTTCTTCAAGCACTATCTCGTGGCGCGCGTTCTCGATATGGGCCTGCGCCTTGTCGGCAAGAAGCCGGCCCTGTTGCCGATCTATCGTCGACTGGCCAACTCGATGAATTTGCTCGAGTTCTTCATCACCCACGAAGCAAGTAAGGGTTCTGGTGAAACTTGATTTCTGCAATGCGTTTAATACGTTAAGAAGAGACCGGATACTAGATGCAGTGTGGAAGAAAAGTTCAGAGCTTTTGCCTATGGTCTGGCAAAGTTACAGAAATCTTTCACTCTTAACCTGGGGCACAACTTCAACATTGCGTTCGGAAGCGGGAGACATACTTAGTAAAGTCCTAAACGTAAATTTGGAAGAGAACACCTGGCAGAGAGCAAGTCTTCGGATCCGTGAAGGTGGTCTGGGAATAAGGAGTGCCACTGACCTAGCTCCGGTCTGCTACGCTGCTTCACTGGCGCAATTTGATCCGGTGGCAGCTTCGTTAGTGGAAGAGGCAGTTCGACCACAAATAAGATATGAAACCAGTAAAGCACGGGACACTATTAGAACTATGCTAGACCCAGACCCATTAGAAGAATATCCTAGCCAATATAACCTAGATAAGCTCAAAAGCAAAAAAAAAGAGCAGAGAAATCTTAGACGAGCTTGTTTCCCGGAGAGACCGCGCCGTATTTTTAGCGGCACAAGATAACTTCAGTGGGGGTTGGCTTAAAGCCTTACCCTCGCCTCAGCTCGGCACCATGCTGGATCCCAACTCTTTCCGCATGATGTCAGCACTTAGAATCGGCGCTAGCGTCTGCGAGCCGTTTCAGTGCAAACTGTGTGGGGAGATGGTAGATTCCAGTGGTCTACACCCACTGAGTTGCCCGAAGAGCGCCGGTAGATCGTCCAGACATGCTGAACTAAACGGTGTGATTATAAGGTTCCTTAGAAAAGCCGGTATACCATCTACACTTGAACCGAGAGGTTTAGTGTCCGCTGGCGAAGAAAGACCTGATGGGGTGACCATTGCATTATGGTCACATGGAAAGTCCCTAGCTTGGAATGCAACGGTTTCGTGCACAACCGCAGCTTCCTATTTACACCATAGCTCCGTTGAGCCGGGGTGGGTAGCAAAGCACGCGGACGCCAGAAAACGGTTTAAATATGCTGGACTGGAAACAAGTTATATATTTGTGCCTATCGCCATGGAGACACTAGGACCAATCAGCCTGGGAACCGAAGCATTTCTGAAAGATTTAAGTAAGCGAATTTAGGAGGTCACGAACGACCGAAGAGAGGGTCAATTATTGAGACAAGCTTTGTCCATGGCCGTTTGCAGAGGAAACGCGGCATCTATTTTAGGCGCCATAGAGTGAACTAATTATTTTAAAAAACTTTGCAATAATACATTCAGACCTCACAACTGCAACATTGTATAACATGTAACAAATAATAATAATAATTTCTACGGGGCCAATCTGACAGCGCTAAAGAAGAAAGACGGCTCTATTAGACCTATAGCATGCGGCCTTACAATCAGGAGGCTTGTCGCTAAAGTAGCCATTGCCATTACCAGAACTACAATTGTGACAGCAACTTCACCAAGTCAGATAGGCGTTGCAGTGAAAAATGGTGCAGAAGCGGCAGTTCACGCAGTACAAGCATTTGTTGAAGCAGAAGGTCCAGTACGGGTCCTAGTTAAATTGGATTTTCGTAACGTCTTCAATACTATACGACGCGATGAAGTGCTTGATGAGGTAAAACTCAAAGTACCGCAGCTTCTGCTGCTAGCTTGGCAAAGCTACAAGGAACCGACTCTGCTGTCCTGGGATGAAAAACACTACTATTATCAGCTAGTGGAGTGCAACAACGCGATCCGCTTGGACCTGCTTTATTCAGCCTCGGGGTATCCAGTTTAGTCGCACGCATGAAGAGCCCTCTTAACGTTTGGTACTTAGATGACGCAACGATTGGAGGCCCACTTGATCTCGTTGTGTGTGATATTATCAACGTGCTGAATTTTGTAGAAGAGGGAGGCCTTAGGCTCAATGCCTCTAAGTGTGAAGTCATTAAATTGGGAGGTAGTGCCTCCCAGAACAGGATGAAATTTTTAGGGCGGTTTCGAATGTCTTGCCAGAATCTAGGCGCGTTGACTTAGACGAGCTGGAGCTTCTGGGAGCCCCAATTAGCTTACGGTCGATTTCAAAGACCCTTAAAGACAAGTGCTCTGGACTGAAGCAAATTCGCGCTCGCTTAACGGCGATGCATTTGCAAGCAGCTCTGTGCATCTGGAGATACAGCTTGGGCTCGCCAAAACTTAACTACACTTTGCGCACTTCACCAGCTATTAAATGTCACGAAGATCTTCAAACTTACGACGATACCGCAAGAAGCATTTTAGGTGAGGTATTAAACGTCGACCTGCATGATAACACTTGAAAAAGAGCAACTCTTCCAATTGCCGAAGGAGGACTTGGTATTAGATCAGCGGCGGAGCTGGCTCCCATGTGCTATGCCGCGTCTCTATTAGAATTTGGTAAACTCGTAAAAACGTTGGTCGCACCAGACATCCGCCAAGGAATCACAAGAGCCAAAGACGCTGCAGAGCTTATAGCTAGACAAGCAATTGGACCAGGCCCCTGGCAAGAACGTCCCACACAGCATACATTGGACTCCGGTTTGCAACACCTACAGTTGCCGCGCATGTGGTACCACAGTAACTGAGGATGGACTTCACCCTCTTAGCTGTATCAAAAGCCATGGCAGAGTTTCTAGACACGCTGAAATCAATGCAATTATAAGAAGAGCCTTACGCAGAGCTGGTATACCAAGCACGCTCGAGCCCAGATTAAGACTTCATGACGACAAAAGACCTGACAGTGTAACAATCCCGCTATGGGCTAACGGCAGATGCTTGGTATGGGATGCTACAGTGTCCTGTACAGTGGCTCCCTCATATATACGCCACAGTTCACTAGAAGCGGGATGGGTTGCCGAGCGCGTAGATAATGGGAAAAAACGCAGGTTCCAAGAACTGGAGACAAGTTACATCGTAGTGCCAATATCTATGGAAACAATGGGTCCGGTAAGCAAGGAAACCAAGATATTCATCAGTGAGCTGGGCCAACGGATTACAGATCTCGACAATCGGCGCGAAGGCGAGTTTCTACGGCAACTGCTGTCGCTTGCAGTGTGCCGAGGAAACGCCGGCTGTATTGTCGGTTCCATGGAATAATATTTAGGAGCTAGGAGAAGACAAAAAGTACACGTTCACACCTCACAATTGTAACATTTAAATAAATAATAATAATAAGGTGTGAAGTGCACAAAAGGTTCTTTCAGATACAGTGATCATCCTCAGTGTAAAAACGAAAAAAAAACTTGCTCGAGTTGTCTTACCTGGCTCTACCGAAGTCGTAGTGGATACGCCTTCGAAAGCTGAACGGATGCACCATACTGAAGATAATGTTGTGGACCAGTCCACCTGCACCACAGAGGAGCCAGGTTTAGTGCATACACTGCCACCGAACATCTGCTTACAGCCAAGCAACTTTCGACCGGGGTCACCATATACGCCTCATCAAGGGTCGTCAGTTACCCGTTTGAACAACAGTGCTTATTGTGACTATTCACCACAATCATCTCGCTCGTCATCACCTCTGTTGTGCTGCAAAGACGGCAGACGATCAGGAGAGGAGAGCAGCCACAGGTGCGGTGTCAAGTGTCACAGATCGAAGACGTCGTCAACCGAAACAGTGGCAGCAAGAGAACGCCCGAGATGGTGGAGAGGGCGACTGACAACGACCCGACAGATGCGAACAGTGAGGATGACGATCAACCGTCCGAAACAGATGACAGCATGTCACACGCTGCCGATGAGAGAGGAGTGTGGAATCACATTATTATTAAATATTAATTTTCCACTCGCCAGATAACCCTGAAGCACTAAGACCGCTTAGTGTTTTTCAGATAACTGTAGAGCTCAGCAAGGTTTTTTCTGGAGCTAAGGCGCGAATAACGACGCACGGGAAATTGGCAATTTGCCTCAAAGACCCAGCGCAAACGGTAACAGCAAAAAAGCTCGATAGCATTTGTGGTGTGAAAATACAACACTGCCCAGACACATCAGCATTCTGGGGCAGAATCAATAGAGTTAACCCTCAATTCACCGAGGAAGACATTCTAAATTGCCTTCGAGATCAAGGCGTCGACGAAGTCAAAAGAGAAAAATACGCCATTGCCGCACGCGATAACAAAGGGAACACAATAAAAGCATGGAAAATTCGGGCAGAGTGCGACTACGCTTTGACGTAATGCCAATCGCTGAAGTACGCATGGTTGGTGAAGTATTTAAGGTGACATTGTGCACAGGGTCTCTAATGCAATGTTTACGATGCCATAAATATGGACATAGAGCCACAGATTGTCTAAGACGAGGAGACCCTACTTGCAGGAAATGTGGTAGTCCCGGGCATAAAATGTGGGAATGCCAAAATAAGGCTCGTTGTGCCAATTGTGGAGGTGCTCACGCATCTAATGATAACAGTTGCGGGGTTAGAAAGGTATATAAAGAAGCGGAACGAGTAAAGCTCTGCAAAAAAGTGGCTGGACGCCTTCCTGTCTCAGACGATTTTCCATCGCTTATCAGAGCGACACAGAACGCCAGCTCTGAGCTCGTTAAGGGAGATAAGTCTTACGCAGATGTCGCCAAACCAAGCACCGTTCAAGCCCCCACACAAAATCTACATAAAGATGGTAAGACTGTACTATGCAATCTCCCACCACCCATTGCTCCCAAAACACCGTCTGATACAATAAAAAACAGAGCTCAGAAAAAACAATAATAAAGTCACAGGCAGGGAAAAAAGCAGATCATCAAATGACTCTTCACATATTGTCATTGCAATCCTAAAAATATGGAAGAAAATTAAACCTATGCTCTCCAATTGGCTAGATCATAATACAGTTATCAAGACTGTCTTGGCATATCTCGAATCCGAGACTGGGATTGCTTTTTAAAGACCGTTCTGGACGGTACTGATGACCCACAGCTATCAGCATTGCCCGGAACGGTTGATCAGAGTCCCGCGAAACCAACTTTAAATAACTAGCCAACAATATCAGAACACTCGAGACGCCACCGAGAACGACTCGGAAATGGCTTTACCCCTTTCCCAGACACCATATGTTTGCAACTACTGTAGTCAAGCTGTACGATCTTCTAAGGGCCTAAAAATGCACATAACACGTAACCACCCTCTGGCTCCTTGTCGAAGCCTCCAGGAGTGCTTAGAAACCCACGAACAACCTACAGTTGGATTCGGCGAGAGCGTCGAAAATTCGGCAATCTTAGATGCAATTCGCTTATTCCCTGTTGCAAGCGGAGCCGGACTGGATGGATTGCGACCACGTCATCTGCGCGATATGTTGGATCAAACTGTTCCTTCGTCAGAATGCCTGCTAAATGATCTAAGCATGTTCCTTGGCAGGGTGTTAGACGGCACATTACCTAAGTTTTGTCTACCAGTATTTTATGGTACAAATCTTACAGCTCTTAAGAAAAAAGACAACTCTATAAGGCCCATATATTGTGGATTTACCTTGCGTAGGATGGCTGCAAAGATAGCAATAGCGAGAAATAAAAAGGCGATTCTGACAGCGATCCTGCCACACCAAGTTGGAGTGGCTGTTAGAGGCGGCGCAGAAGCACTGGTACATGCTATCTATCCAGCGCCCTATACGCATTAGTGCTCTTCCCGTTCCCTTTCCTCCCAACAACGTAACTAGCACTGAGTGATCTGTACGGAGTCGAAACCGTTGTCCCAATAGATATACATGCCATCGTTCTGCCGAATATTTTTGCTGTGTTTCGATGCAGTGCCGATGCCAACCCAAAGCACACCCGTTTATAACGGAACAATCTCCACGGCGTAATAAGTGCCGTCAGATCTCACGATTCCTCCGCTAGCTCAACCTGATGATATGCTGACATCGCATCCAACTTAGAAAACTACTTTGCTCCCCTTAATTCTGCTAATAAGTCCTCTAAATGCGGTAACGGTAGCAGCTGGGGTATTCTAGCCTCGTTCGCCTGCCGTAAATCCACGCACACTCTTACTCCACCTCCTTTCTTGGCCCCTACCACCATAACTGATATCCAGTCCGATGCATCTATTGGTTCAATCACCCCCAATGCCATTTGTCGATCGATTTCCTTCTTAACTGCCCTCACTGTTGCAAACGAAAGTCGTCTAAATTTTTGTTAAATTGGCCTAACCCTTTGTTTCACTTTCCCACGATGCCCATACTCCCTTACTAATCCCAGTTGTCCTGAAACTAAATCTCTACACTCCTCCACTGTCCCCTATTTGTCCACTGAAGCTACCATCCTTCCATCTACAGCACACTTCCGGCGCTTCCAATCTTACGCTTACGCATACTCCTAACTGAGCTAGAGCGTCAAGTCCTAATACTGATTTCCCCCACTGTACCACAAATACCACCCATGTCACAGATTTTTTTCCTAATTCAATTGTACATTCCACTACTCCTAATACATCGATCACCTCTCCACTATATGTTTTAAGTACCACTTCCGTTTCATCTACTTTTCGCACTTTCCCACTTAATACTCCACTTACATCTTTCCAATTCACTATTGTCACTGCACTCCTCGTATCTACCAAACATTTTACCTTCTGCTTATCTACTCGTGCCTTTATAATAATTTCCGAGCTAACACACAGGGTATTGATTTGCACAACTTGATTTTGCTGACTCGCCTGGTCTTCCTCCGGCCGTGCTCCAACCCCACGTTCTTCGTCATTCTCTATCTCCACCGCCTGTACTTTATGGCCTCTTCTCGTGCGACTTGCTCGAATTTACACTTCGCTACCATTCGCGTTGATTCGGCCACGTATTCTTCCACGGACTCCCCTGGCCAATGCCGCCGTCTTTGAATCTCGTCCCGAGCCGCCGCTAGCTCCTTCCGCTTCGCGAACCGCTCCAGCAGCCGCGCCCGCATCTCTTCATACTCGTCTCCTTTCACGTCGGCCGCCACTGGTCTCTTCTTGATGCGTTTGCACTGCATCATTCCCTCGAGTCCAGGCGCGTTCTTGAGGAATGCGCACTTCTTCTTTGCGTCGAGATTCTCCGCGTTTGGCTGCGCCTTCAAATTCGCGTCAAACGCCTCGAGCCAGTCTTCTACGGCCGCCACCGGTGGTCGTCCGGCCACCGGCATTAACTGCTGCAACGGCGCTGGTCCGACTGTCGTCATTTCTCTGTTTCTCCGTTCCTCCACACACCATACCGGCCGCGGGCCTACGCCTACACGTCGTCTCGTCTGCTTCCACACCGCCGCTCGTCGCAACCACCAACCTCCGTCGCCGTTTGTTGTCACCACTGACCGCCGTCACCAACAACCACCACTTCGGTTACTCTCCACCGTGCGCAGTCCCTACCGTCCGCTACTAACCGACTGACCGCCAGATCCAGTCACAGTCGGCTGCGCCAATGTGGTATCTACGTAGTGGCAATAAAGACACTCACTGTTCGAGTAACCGGCTTAATCAGCGCCGACGCCTAAAATGGCTCTCTGGTTTATTTCAGACCAATTTATTGGCATTAATTGCGCCCCCTGGTGGCAGGTAATCCCCCACCCCGGGCGGTGCGCTTCCATCGATCATTATCATCATAGATCATCATACTCATCCATCTATCTCATACACTACATAAGGTCTCTTAGGAAAGCCGGTATACCATCTATACTTGAACCGAGAGGTTTAGTGTCCGCTGGCGAAGAAAGACCTGATGGGGTGAACATTGCATTACGTCACATCGGAAATCCCTAACTTGGGATGCAACGGTTTTGTGCACCACCGCGGCTTCCTATTTACATTTGTTTACAAGCATTTCTCAAATATTTAAGTAAGCGAATTCAGGAGGTCACAAGCGACCGAAAAGAGGGTCAATTCTTGAGGCAAGCGTTGTCTTTGGCCGTTTGCAGAGGAAACGCGGCATCTATTTTGGGCGCCATGGAGTGAAATAATTATTTAAAGAATTTGCAACAATACGATCAGACCTCACAACTGTAACATTGTTTAAATAATAATAATAATCCCTACGAAAAGCGCTAATAAAGTAGGACTGGGGTAGTCTTTACTTAAGTACTATTCTGCACACAAAACACAACTGAATGTATACAATCATATTCATGCGTATTTATTTATACATTAAACATTGCATAATTGATCGACAAAATATGCTGCAAGAAACAGGCGCATCCCCATTGAAGCTGTACAAAAGAAAAATTAAAAGAAATAGCGTCATACAAATCGACAAAAAGAAAGCGTCAGTTCAGCAGAGTCCCGTTAACTCCGAACAGGGCAGCAGCGCACACAGCGTCTTCCAGGCGGTAAGCGCAACCAAGGCGTTGGTTGCGTAGCCCATGTACTTCACGCGGGTGAGGCGGCGTCTCCTCTGCTCGAGGTTGCCCTCGTCTTCCTTGAGGATGAACCGCCGAATACCATTGCAATATGTCTGCACGTACTCCAGCCAGTCGATGGAGGCCGCGTTGAAGTTGAATTCGGTCTGATCGGCGGCGCTGAGCTCGTCGAAAAGCGCGCGCGTGTTGTCGTTGTGGATATGCCACTCGTGGGTGATGAAGAACTCGAGCAAATCCATCGAGTTGGCCAGTCGGCGATAGATCGGCAACAGGGCCGGCTTCTTGCCGACAAGGCGCAGGCCCATATCGAGAACACGCGCCACGAGATAGTGCTTGAAGAACAGCCGAGTTTGGTGCAGCAGACGAACCGAGGTAGCCCCCGATTCGGGATAGCGCACAATGGACGCCAATGGGAAATCTTGCACAAATTTGACCCCCTCCTCGATAAAGGTACCCCTATGGTGGTAATGGTCATAGAAAAAACAACAACACCAACAAACACGATCAGTAAGCCGTTCCATTGATGTCTGCTACACGACGAGAACTTTCGAGCGCAAATGCAATACGCGTTACCCTAGAAAACCTTCCTCAATGCGGCCCCTATATAATATATGTTGATGGCTGCCGCTTAATTGCGAGGATATGGATTCAAACACGGAACCGCAACCAATTGGTTTACACGGTTTTCGATCGAGACTAGGCAAATGCGAGTAAATTCTATTATCGGCCAGGGTAAATCAGAACACACGAAGAGTAGAATGAAGAATACATGTTTGAAAGCCCTAGGGAATTTGCAATCTTCAAAAAATATCGTATGCCTATCGGTATTGAGGTTGCGAGATGAAATAGGGCAAAAACAAGCCGACAGGACGGATCTAATTCCTAAAACGTACAGGGCCCACACACACAGATATGTTTCCTTGATGACCAATCTAAAACAACTATAACAGGCCCTAGCTATAGGGAAACGCGTCTGCTTACCATTTGATTGGGTTGTGGGTACTTGAGGTACAGTTGTACACCTTGAAACCGTCCGGGGCTCGCCGCGCCGCCGCCAAGATGGTGTTGGCGACGAAATCCACCGGAATCAGATCGGCAATGCACTCGAGATGCGTATAAAGTGTCGTCAGGACACCAGTTCCTAGAGCGACCATCAGCCCGTTCGGGCCGTTGTAGTTGTCCACCCAACCGGGAAGAGGCTCAGTCATTGCACCTGCTCAGAGCCACACACAACGAGATACGTACAAGAGAATAAGTACCTTGTTAATCTGTCAGTCACACACTAATAGGTGGCAGCGAAGTCGCGTCTACGACGGGCATATGGTGAGGCTGAATTCAAACGGTGTGTGGTGGCAACCTCTCGGACGATTGCTACTAGTACTTCAGTTACTACGATGTTACCATTCTTTGGTTTCGGGACACGACGAGGAGGATAATAATGGTGGTGGCGGCCAGGAATTAGCGCCTAGCAGTGATCTTCGAACTTACCCGTTATTATGGAGGGTCGCACAATAACGATCGGCAGCTGACCGATGTACTCGCCAACAAGATTCTCGGCCAGCGCCTTCGTGTACGTGTATGTATTCGGCCGGTCCTCGAGCAGCTTCGGAGTAAGCTCCTCCAAAAGTTCGTTGGACATCCAGTCGCACAGCGACATCAGCTGGCGAGGCTCCATCTAGAGGCCACAAAACAAGACCCGAACTCATTATGCCTGCTGCTATGAATATGTATACACGGTCGAAGCATCGCGTGTAGACTCGACTGTATGTAGAATATTGAACGGCTTCGATGAGGATCGTTTTCGAAGGCCGTATTATCGGCACGCAAATGCGGTTTTTCCCTATACATTTATCGCCGGTCTTTTTGTCTCATCCAATCCAACATCAAATACTAAGAGATAATTTGTAATTACTGATTCCACATTTTTCTTCGCCTATCTTAAAATGTCCAAACATTTACTTACATTACAGGGGTAAAGCTTTTCCTCAACTTTCTCCAGGTAGCAATGTGAGTAGGCAGTCGACACGTGCACGAATGATTTGAGGGCTTTCATAGCAGTGGCAAGCTCAAGGACTTTAAGAGTAGCGCGCAAATTCACTTCGACGCTGTCACGTAGCGGCTCATTGAAACGGACCTAGAAAATGGCGCACATCGAAGAATCAAAGTCCCATAGTGTTAGCGCTAACGATGACTAATTTCGATTCATTCATGTACCTATAGCGCCCCCCTTCCCGCAGGATCTCCTTTTCTCCTTGTAGCTCTGCCTAATATCTCCTCTCATTGTCAATCAAATATAATTTTAGGGAACTTCGCGCTACTGGATCAAGGCGGCTGTCTGTGATAGAAAAGTTTAAAGCACGCGAGAACAGGACGCAAGAACTAAAGTTCATCCAGAACTAGGCAACCAGGAACAGCCGCAGGCGATACTTGCTGAGATCCTCTATGATGATCCGATTATATTATCCATAGGCGTAATAGTCATATCTTGTGCAAACTAGAGGCAAATTGATTGCGCACTGGCTCTTCGGAAGTCAAACTCGGCACAACTGGTGTCAAAGTGGACTGTACGAAAAATTTGGTACGATTAACATAGAATTGCTCATATGCTATTGTACGAACATGTGTGAATCTACCTGCGTGGTGGGGTACGCTAGCGCAAACAAAAATTGTCATGCCTCGTAGAAAGTTAACGGGACAAAAGTATGCAACGTACCGAAGCAGCCGAGTGAATGACAACGTTAATCTTCTCGAACAGTAGCTGACGGTCTTTCTCCTGGGAAACGATCTTAGGCTCCAGTAGGTCACCTGAGATTATCTTCACCTATAATAGCAAAAACACATAATTTGATTGATGTTGTCAGTCGTGTTAGGTCATTGGATGCATATATATATAGATTTATTTTTTTTATTTAATAGTGGTTAATTACCTTGGACAAAGATTCAGGGTTTGTCGCTTGCAGTAGGTCAAAGAGTTTATCTTCAAGGATCTTGGCAACGCGTTGTTCAGCCGATTTGCCTCTCTTATCTCGAATGAGCACATAGATCGCTTCAACCTGCGGACAGGAACGAAGCAACTTCTCGACGAGCACCTAACGTGTAGACACATGGCCAGGCAGGGTAGATGAACAATGAAAATGAAGTTATTATTTCGATATATTATTACTACTATTTCTCGTTGATGAGAACGTTATAACAAAAGAAGATATTGGCATTATGCATATTAAGCCAAGGCAGCAGGCATCCCAACTGGTACCCCTGGTTTACTCGTCCCGCGGCGTTAACCAGTCGGTCCGGAAACCGGTGCGCTGACACCTACCCGTTATTTTATCTCAATTGGGTAGAGTTACAATTCATGCCCCGGGTACGGCTAATCTATTAGTTAACAAGTTCCTACCTTTCCGACGAAACCGGAAACTCCGGTAAGAAAGACATTCTTGCCAGCAAAGAATTCCGCGAGTGAAGCCATGATGATGATGATGATGATAATGACACCTGACAAAATGTTACAGCATAACCTCACAGTTGCACTATGGAGGATATTGAGGATCGACAAGTGCGGCCTCGAGACAGCTTTCACGACAACTTCAAGAGCTCGTTAGTGATGACAGCCGAATGTGAAGAAGAACGAATCTGGAGGCGAATTTAAACCTCTACGAGGCTAGGCTCACGTGAGACGGACCTCCGAAAATGGAGAGACCAAATGGGGCGAGTGCTGGTCGTGGTGTTGAGGCGGAGGGAGGCGCGGTTCCACTCGGGCTCTCACAGATCTATACGAAGGCATCACCGCTAGAGACTGTCGATCGCCGCAGGGCAAGAGCTGAAGCCAGGGTCTAACAGGGTCACCTGGTGAATCGTCGATTGCGTCGTTGTTCCGCCGACTTCAACCTTGTCGGCGAAGTTTCGCCATAACCAGCAGCGACAGCAGTAACAGTCAACAGATTCAATATCAGGTCAACTACTGCGAGGCATGTGTGAGAGAGAGCGAGAGGCGTATCTCTGAATATGCTTCTGCAACTAAGACCTCCCCAAGCGAAGCCGGATTAGAGAAACCAGCACACTATCACATCATCTACGTCTTTCCTGTACATTGCGAGCGGTATAGAAGTAACAACAACAAGAGTAACGGCAACAACTGAATCGACAACAATGAAACGAATAGGGGCTGCAACAAAATCAACAACAAAACGAACTACAACAACAGCAGTAAAATTAGCAAGTTTGACTTTAACTGAGTTCATTTTAGCTTTTACGTTGACCATTTTCGTGCCGCCTACATGAACGTGCAGCACTGTGTATATACATACATATTTATTCACCATAATATTGGTAGTAGTATACATCGGATGTTGTGCGAAGTCTACACTTGTTCTATGTAGTGTGTACGAGATTGTAGTGACGCTGTGTCTATTTCAGTTTTTTTTTTCAGTTCAGTTTTATTAGTTTCAAACACACGTTCCTTACAGAACATCCGTGTTTCATACATTGTTTTACTTGTCATTCCAGTTATCTATATGTCATTAGTACTATTTGGTAATCAGTTTAGACTGTATATAAATAATAATAATAATAATAATAATAATGACCTGCATATCGTTGAAGAGTCTTATCGATCAAGGCATTGCTCATTGTGTAATTTTTGGTTCCATCTTTCCTTGACTAACTTAAGTGATGTACATTCTCGTAATTCATTATCGAGTGTGTTCCATAATTTGGCCACGGCCATATCAGGCGATTTAAGTCACCACCAATTAACTGTTTTGTCCAGAAAATACTGGACATGTTCACGCGAATTTGCGAGGCTGACTGGGTCATCTGCGTTGAATGCGTGCGGAGCCTTTGCATCGCCTAGAAGATCCGATAAGGTTGCTATGTACATTGTAAAAAGGAACGGGCTAGCAGGATCTCCTTGGGCCAATCCCATCGTTTGCGTTATGGTATCGTTGACATAATGACCTTCGTTCTTAACTATGATAGAGTTATAGTGAAGCATGTCCCAGACAAGGTTGTACATTGCTCCGCGTATTAAAAATTTGCTACGAATTATCTCAAAAGTCCTTCGCTTTAGCCGAGGAGGGAAATACGCCGCAGCCGACCGCCGCATCAAAATTAATGGCATTGCATTGGAGATTGTCAACCACTTTTCTTATCTCGGCGTTACACTGACACCAAGACTCCCTTTTAGCAGACATGTCGAAAAAAGACTAGCCAAGGCGACAGCTACTGTCATGCTTCTCGGTGAACTTCGAGATATTGACTTGAAGACAGCGCTAAACATATTCAGGCTAAAAATTGTCCCTATTATACGATACGGCCTGCCTGCAATAGCACCTTTTCTGACTGTAAGCGATCTGAAAAGGCTAGACCGTTTAAAGGCACTCTATATCAAGCGCGTGCTAGGTCTACCCAAAAACGCCTCTGCTACATTCGCTCTTGAAATATGTCGCGAACGAACCCTTACAGAGGACTTTGCCCTAGACGGACTATCTTAGTGAAGCCGTACTCACAGCATATAGGGAGTTTCGGGAGATACGCAACGTGAAGTTTGCAACCAATAACTATACAGACGGACCAGCGTTTTGCTCGGACAAATGGAAGAGAGGAGCCCAGAAGAACCGAGCACTAATTTGTCGAGTGACATGGCACGGATACCATCACCACATGTGTTTGAGTGGACAGTGTTTTGAGGTCGATGGTTGTGTGTGTAGATTTTGTGGAATTTGTGATATTGATAGATACCATTTACTCGTGTGCACCGAAATAGAAACAACGTCACTACAATCTCGTACACACTATATAGGATCAGTATAGACTTTGCATAACATTAGATGTATACTGCTACCAATATTATGGTGAATAAATAAAAATATGTATGTAATTATCTCTAAGAGACGGTCCCTTGGGACAGAGTCAAATGCAATCATAAAATCTATGAATGCGGTATACGTCATTTCTTTACTTTGATGACGTCGTTGCACATAGTCCAGTAGAAGGTTGATAGCATCTTAGATTGATCGCCTGGGAAGGAATCCGTGTTGCTCAACGGTTAGCTTTTCTTTAGCGGTGTTATATTGTAACGAGGCCTACCACTACGAACGAGGCCTACTACAGCGTAGTAACAGAAACCAACTACAGCGTCGTCACAGAATTGCCAGTCACTAAGACGCCAACATCCAATTATAACGTCAGCAGGCCGACCAACCACCCAAGCCAACTGAAACGTTAAAGTAGGCAGTTGGAAATTCGTCACCAAGCACGGCACCACCACCTCCACCATCATCAGCAGCACGGAGACGCGAGACCACAACCGTCCGAGCACATTGTCAAACGTGCATCTCGCCTCCCCAGGAATCGGCAACAGCCACAACATCGAGACCAGCATAGACAACTCGATTCACAACCAGCCAGGTGTGTGCATACGACCACATGGCACGTGCCCCATCGTCCACGGAGTATCGGCATCATCATCATCATCACCACCAAGAACAACGTGCACGGCCGAGAGAAGTGTGTAACCCGACCAGTCAACGACGTCATAGATTCGAGTCAACCTTTTATTATTCCGAACAATTCTATTCTTCGACCGACCGCCTCATATTCCCCAACTGCAACGAGCAACTCATATATATCGTATGCTGGTGGTGCACACGTCTGTCTTGATTTAGCTGGCGGACCATGTATATATAGGAAGGTGAATTGGCAAATTCTAGTACTTTGAATTTTAAAAAATTGAAATGACACTAAGGTCTTATTATATGCGCCATATATCGACTACACAATGGGCAAATTTCGCGCCAATTGATAACCCCGTTTATTGTTCGAATTAGGTTCAAAAACTCAGGAAAACAAAGTTTTTTTGGAGGAGCAGAAAGTGAAAGAACAAAGAATCTGCATAAATGTCTGTGTTAAAAACCAAATCATATGCTCTAAAGTGGTGCACATGTTACGAACTGTTTATGGTGATCAAGTAGTATCCTTAAACAATGTGTGTGCGTGGCTCCGTCGATTTCGTGAAAAGTTAAAAAAATATTTTTTTTAGCTGAGGAATTAAAAGTATCTTATGAAACAGTTGCAACAGTCGTATTTATCTACCGTATCAGGTATAGAACGGGAGTTGTTTAATTTAAAACTTCAAGGGGCAAAACGACAATCAACCCTGAAGCTTTTGCATGCGACCGCACGCTTGATACGCTAGTTGAAACGAAGTTCCTGGGTATTGTTCTTGACGAACATCTGACGTTCCAGGCGCATGCGAAACATGTCAGGAAAAATGGTCAGTGGCGTAGCCGCCATATACCGCACTCGTAAAATCCTTCCCGCCAATGCCTCACGGCAATGTATTACGCGTATGTGCAGAGCCACCTAAAATATGGTCTGGAGGTGTACGGTCTGTCTTATGCGTCTTATATAACTCCGCTTCATCTGCTTCAGAAAAGGGCACTTCTATCTAGACATTATATAAGACCTCGTCATAGGTCTCCCACATCGCGTCTCAATATCAGTAGAACAATATAAAGAACTTTCATTGCTCCCGTTACCATACCTAATTAAGGTCACCATAGTTGTCGAAATAAAACGTATTCTTTTTGGTCACCATCCCAACCTAGTTGGCCTTATCGAATCTGCAAGGACCCAAAACACCCAAGGCTCGGCATCTCACTTGCTCATTGTCTCCTCGGCCACAAGTACACAATCAAGGTTTGCACTCTGTAATTTAGGTGCTACCTTGTGGAACAAATTGCCTAGTGACATTAGGACACTTATATCGCTTAGTCAATTCAAAAACACTGCGAGAACGCACTAACTAACCTTACTTGCGTCTGATTAAACCATAACTATGTAAACATGTACACAATCCATAGATAAATAATTGCAATAATACGAGATAATACGGTGATAATGTATAAAATCTTACTGTACCTTGTACATATGCTTTGCACTAGCCTGCGGCTATATGAAGTTGTAATAAAAATGAGAAACTACAATTAAGTATCAATAAACGTCATATCATATCATTTCGGTGTACACAAGTATAGGGTATCTATCAATATCACAATTTCCACAAAATCTACACACACAACCATCGACCTCAAAACACTGTCCACTCAAACACATGATGATGGTGTCCGTGCCATGTCACTCGACGAACTAGTGCTCGGTTCTTCTGGGACATTCATATAATAAGGACAATTATTAGCCTAAATATGTTTAGCGCAGTCTTCAGGTCGATATCTCGAAGTTGACCGAGAAGCATGACAGTTGCTGTTGCCCTGGCTAGTATTATCTGCCTGTTGGCGTGGTGGCATGCGTCTGCGCCTCGCCACCGGAGGCGACACTTAGATGCGCGGGTTCGAGCCCCACCGTTGCACATTTGTATTTATGGGGGTCCGTCTGTAAAGCAATGCACAAAGCAGTTCCGTGGACGTCAAATCTTGGCTGAGAGTCAGCCCTGAAAGAATTCTTTTTTGGCTAGTATTATCTCGACATGTCTGCTAAAATAAAGTTTTGATGTCAATGTAATAATGTGTTGCGTTATGGTGTCGTTGACATAATGATATTCGTTCTTAACTATGATAGACTTATAGTGAAGCATGTCCCGGACAAGGTTGTACAGTGCTCCGCCTATTAAAAATTTGCTAAAAGACGGTCCCTTGGGACAGAGTCAAATGCGGTCTTAAAATCTATGAATGCGGTATACGTCATTTCTTTACTTTGATAACGTCGTTGCACATAGTCCAGCAGAAGGTTGATAGCATCTTCGGTTGATCGCCCAGGAAGGAATCCGTGTTGCTCAACGGTTAGCTTTTCTTTAGCGGTGTTATATAACCTTAACACTACGAGTGATGTAAGTATTTTGTACAGAGTGCTCGTCAGTACGATCCCTCAGTAGCTTGTCGGGTCAGTAGCATTTCCCTTCCGCTTATATATTGGTTTAAGAAACTCTTCCTCCATTCTTCAGGTATCTTACCTTGACTGAGGCAGTTATTATAAAGATTTGTTAAAACTGGACATATTGTATTGTAACTATGTTGTTGTTACGCTAAGTTATTGGGAATGGTAGCTCAGCCGAGCGGCGACTACAACACTAGAGACTCGGGGCAATGAGTAAAAACACACAGCGTAAGGTCCGAATCGTAAGGTAGCCGGACGGAGAATGCGTTATTAGCATCCTTCTCCCGGGCTTTTTGTTGGCTTCAGTGACGCCGTAGCGTTCGTATAGTAATAATGTTAAAAGGATGACTCGAATCTATGACGTCGTTGACTGGTCGGGTTACACACTTCTCTCGGCGGTGCACGTTGTTCTTAGTGGTGATGATGATGATGCCGATACTCTGGATGTGGCGCGGTCCGTGGACGATGGCGCGCATGCCATGTGGTCGTATGCACACAGCTGGCTGTTTGTGAATCGACTTGGATATGCTGGTCTCGATGCTGTGGCTGTTGCCGATTCCTGGGGAGGCGAGATGCACGTTCGACAATGTGCTCGGACGGTTGTGGTGTCGCGTCTCCGTGCTGCTGATGATGGTGGAGGTGTTGGTGCCGTGCTTGGTGACGAATCTCCAACTGCCTACTTTGACGTTTCAGTTGGCTTGGGTGGTTGGTTGGCCTGCTGACGTCATAATTGGATGTTGGCGTTTTAGTGACTGGCAATTCTGTGACTACGCTATGGTAGGCCTCATTCGTAGTGGTAGGCCTCGTTACACTGCCCCCCCCCCCCCCGCGAACTGGCTCGTCCCGAGCCAACTGTCGCGGTCTGTCTCTGGTTATTTAACACACGAATTCTCGTGTCCATCTCGGGGGGTTGCCATGTGCGGCCGGGTCGATTCGGTGGTGGTCGTTGATTCGGAGGGTCGGTTTATTGCAGACGTAGGAGGTGGTCAGCCGGTCTATTATAACGGGCTGGTCACTGTGGCGGTCTGTGTCGTAGGACTGGATGTATGGTTTGACTCTGGACTATCTGCCGCGTACGCCGTGCTCCTGGGTGTTGGCTGCTTCGGTCGGTTCATATATCAGCACTAAATCGTTTTCTTGGAACGATGGTTCTGTCTTGAACTCTGTCGTTCGTGGTCGGGTAGGTCGGCGTCGATCACTTGTCGGGTCTCGTCGCGCATGGACGGCGTCGGTGGCCTTGGTCGGGAAGCGTCGTCGGCGTCAGTGGCCGTGCTCGGGGAGCGTCGTCGGCGTCGGTGGCCGTGCTCGGGAAACGTCGTCGGCGTCGGTGGCCGTAGTCGTTGCTAGCGGTCAGTTGTTGTTCGATCGTGGGCGGTCGTTGTTTGGCCGTGGTTGATCGGGGTCGGTCGTTGTTCTGTCACGTTCAGTCGTTATTCGGTCACGTCGGTCGTTGTCGTTGTGTTGTGCGGTCCTGCTACGCTGGAGCCGGGAGCAGTTTGGTTGGGTGAACTCATCTTCTGGCTGGCAGTGTTGTCCTGGTCATTGTTCGGTCACGGTCGGTCGCTGTAGTTCTGTTGTGCGGTTCTGCTACGCTGGAGCCGGGAGCAGTTTGGTTGGGTGAACTCATCTTCTAGCTGGCAGTGTTGTCCTGGTCGTGGTCGGTCGTTGTAGTTGTGTTGTGCGGTCCTGCTGCGCTGAGCCGGATGCACACCATCTACGTCTTTCCTGTACATTGCGAGCGATGTAGAAGTAACAACAACAAGACTAACGGCAACAACTAAATCAACAACAGTGAAACGAATAAGGGCTGCAACAAAATCAACAACAAAACTAACTATAATAACAGTAAAATTTGCAAGTTTGACATTAACTGACTTCATTGTAGCTTCTACGTTGACCATTTTCGTGCGGCTTACATGAACGTGCAGCACTGTGTATATACATACATATTTATTCACCATAATATTTGTAGTAGTATACATCAGATGTTGTGCGAAGCCTACAGTAATCCTATGCAGTGTGTACGAGATTGTAGTGACGCTGTGTTTACTTCGGTGCACACAAGTGTGGTACATATGGTATCTATCAATATCACAATACCACAATTCCACAAAATCTACACACACAACCATCGATCTTAAAACACTGTCCACTCAAACACATGTGGTGATGGTATCCGTGCCATGTCACTCGACAAACTAGTGCTCGGTTCTTCTGGGCTCCTCTTTTCCATTTGTCCGTATAGTTATTGGACACAAACTTCACGCTGCGTATCTCCCGAAACTCTCTATATACTGTGAGCACGGCTTCACTAAGTGGTAGTCCGTATAGGGCAAAATCCTCTGTAAGAGTTCGTTCGCGACATAGTTCAAGAGCAAAGTTAGCAGATGCGTTTTTGGGTAGACCTAGCACGCGCTTAATATAAAGTGTTTTAAAACGATCTAGCCTTTTCAGATTGCTAACAGTGAGAAATAGTGCAGTCAGCCCGTATCATATAATAAAGACAATTTTTAGCCTGAATATGTTTAGCGCAGTCTTCAGGTCGATATATCAAAGTTCACCGAGAAGCATGACAGTTGCTGTTGCCCTGGCTAGTATTATTTCGACATGTCTGCTAAAATAAAGTTTTGGTGTCAATGTAACGCCGAGATAAGGAAAGTGGCTGACGATCTCCAATGCAATGCCATTAATTTTGATGCGGCGATCGATTGCGGCGTATGCCCCTCTTCGGCTAAAGCAAAGGACTTTCGTTTTAGCTTGTTTATTATTAGCTTGTTCTCTTTGCACCAGTTAACTGTTTTGTTCAGGAAATACTGCAGATGTTACCGCGACTTTGCAAGGATGACTAGGTCATCTGCGTAGAAGGCGTGCGGAGCCTTTGCATCGCGTAGAAGATCCGATAAGGTTGCTATGTAAATTATAAAAAGGAACGGGCTAGCAGATTTTCCTTGGGTCAATCCCACCGTTTGCGTTATGGTGTCGTTGACATAATGATCTTCGTTCTTAACTATGATAGAGTTATAGTGAAGCATGTCCCGGACAAGGTTGTACATAGCTCCGCGTATTAAACATTTGCTACGAATTATCTCTAAAAGACGGTCCCTTGGGACAGAGTCAATGCGGTATTAAAATCCATTAATGCGGTATACGTCGTTTCTTTACTTTGATGACGTCGTTGCACATAGCAGAGCAGAAGGTTGATAGCATCTTCGGTTGATCGCCCGGTTTCAGAAGAGTGCTGCAGTTTGAAGAAGACGGGAGACTGGCACTAAATGCTTAAAAATGTGGGATTACCGCTGTCGGGGGCTCGCTTCAGGAGAGAGAGGAAGCAATCCATTAGATCATAGAAATACTTCCTGACGTCACGCGTGTAGAGCTAAACAACTTGAAAGTTTTTGGGGACCCCTGTAAAGCAAGATGGAATTTTGCATGCACTCTCTAGGAAGAAAGAAGTCCTTACCAAAATTCGTCCACGACTGACGCGCTTGCATCCTCAGGCTGCGCTGTGCATTTGGAGATATAGCCTGGGGTCTTCAAGATTTAACTACACACTGCGTACATGTCCTGCTATACTGCGCTCTAGAATCAACCGCGTATGATGACGTCAGCAGAGATATACTTAGTGAAGTCCTAAACTCTCATCCTGTCAATTTCGAAGAAAACACCTGGCAGAGAGCAAGTCTTCCAATACGTGAAGGTGGTCTGGGAATAAGAAGAGCTATTGACCTTGCTCCTGTCTGCTACGCTGCTTCACTGGTCCGATTTGGTCCGGTCGTAGCCTCGTTAGTAGAGAAGGCAGTTCGACCACAAATTAAACAAGAAACCAGTAAAGCACGGGACACTATTAGAACTATGCTGGACCCGGGATCTCTGGAAGAATATCCTTGCCAATATAACCTTGATGAGCTCAAAAGCAAAAAAAAGAGCAGCGAGATCTTAGAGAACCTTGTTTTTCGGAGAAACCGCGCCGTATTCTTAGCGGCACAAGATAACTTCAGTAAGGGTTGGCTTAAAGCCTTACCCTCGCCTCTCGCTCGGCACCATGCTGGATCCCAACTCTTTCCGCATGATGTCAGCACTTAGAATCAGCGCTCCCGTCTGCAAGCCGTTTTAGTGCAAACTGTGTGGAGAAACGGTAAATTCCAATGACCTACACCCACTGAGTTGCCCGAAGAGCGCCGGTAGATCGTTCAGACATGCTGAACTAAACAGTGCGATGATAAGGTCTCTTAGGAAAGCCGGTATACCATCTACACTTGACCGAGAGGTTTAGTGTCCGCTGGCGAAGAAAAACCTGATGGGGTGAACATTGCATTATGGTCACAGAGGAAGTCCCTGGCTTTGGATGCAACGGTTTCGTGCACCACCGCCGCTTCCTATTTACATCACGGCTCAGTTGAGCCGGGGTGGGTGGCAAAGCACGCGGCCGCCAGAAAACGTGTTAAGTACGCTGGACTGGAAACAAGATATACTGTTGTGCCTATTGTCATGGAGACGCTAGGACTAATCAGTAAGGGAACCGAAGCATTTCTCAAAAATTTAAGTAAGCGAATTCAGCAGGTCACAAGCAACCGAAGAGAAGGTCAATTCTTGAGACAAGCGTTGTCCTTGGCCGTTTGCAGAGACCGCACAAATATACTCACAGAGGAGAGTGATCGTATGCGTCCTGGTACAGCGCTCCAAACATGCGGCAGCCGACACAATAGGGAATGAGACCTAAGTTTATTTTTGGTCCGCAGTATCACAAATACTGTCGCTCTACGCAGTTGCCTTCTCCGCCTAGGTGCCAAGGGAAATACTATATCCGCCGGTAGTAAACCACGAGAGGTTTTGTAGGCGAGCGTAGCCACTCTAAGAAAACATATTTTTGAGACTGGTAATAGATCATAAGCAGCGAAGAGATCACTAACTGACTCGTAGCGCCGTCTGGAGAAGATAGCGCAAAGTGCATCATTTTGAATCACCTGGACCCTTCGAAGAATGCCTCTGTACCCACCACCCCACAACAGAACACCATAACATAAAATAGATAAATACAGGGCCTTGTAGACCGTTAAAAGTCCCTCAATCGGAACCCCGACCTGCTTTAATCTTCGCAAAGTTGCAATAATTGCATAACACTTTGGTATCAATTGATCTATGTGAGAATGCCAGGATAAATGTTCATGCAATACCAAACCGAGACACCTCATAGCCTGAGAACGATGAACCGTATTAGCACCCAGTTGAAAACTATCGGGCAATTGAAGCAGCCTTCTAGCGGGTCGAAATACTAAGATATTGGTTTTGCTCGTATTTACAACCAATCCGTACTCATTGAAAGCTTTAACAACTTTTCAACTAACTCAAGGGAAGCGCTAATACCACTAGAAACGCTGCCCGGGTCGAGCCGAAACAAGATTGTCGTGTTATCAGCAAAAGCTATCGCCTTTCCCAGGTTATGGTGCTTGATTTTCAAGAGTATGAAGTTCAGTAATATAAGAAACATAAAGAGACCAAGTACCGAGCCCTGTGGAGTACCCAAGCCAACAAGCTGCCAAGAAGATTGAACAGGCCCAACCTTTACAGATTGGGATCTATCCTCAAAATAGGATGTAAACCAGCTAACTGTAGAGACCGTGCAGCCCAAGTGGGTCAACATCTGGGTAAACAATCCATGGTCAAGGCAATTGAAGGCAGACGCCACGTCCAGGAACACGCCCAAACAAGGCTGGTCCATTTCGACCGAGTCAACCACATGTTGCCACATGTGCTAGGGCTAAGTCTGTCGATCGGTTTTTACGAAAGCCAAATTGGTCTGATGAGAGGAAGTTAGTCTTTTAAATAACGAGCCGGAACACCTATGATCCCATAAGCCCAGCTAGCATTCAAGTTCCTTATCACACTCTCAATATCAGAGGCCTGTACCCGAGGCAACGAAAATGATTTAGGATTCTTTGGCCATAGTTCGTCAAGGCGGTGCCCATCAGTACATGGATTTAACAAGTTTATAGTTTTATATCCAACCGTAGCGAAATGTAGGTTTAGTTCGTCGGCGATCGACTTTAGTTCACTAATCGTCTGACCCGTGCTGGAAGCTAAGACTGATAGAAGCTCTGCCTTAGAAAGTTTTCTACCGCAGGCTTTGTTAATATATTTCCACAAACGCCGCGAGTCCGATTTAATGTCATTAAACCGATTTTTATAGAAAGCCTCTCTGGCCAGGCAAATAGCACGTAAATACCGCTTTCGAGCGCATAAGTACGCTGTTTTTGTCTCAGGCGTCAAGTGCTTACGATACCTTCGATAAAGCTTGTTCACCGTGTGCCTCAACCGACAAAACCCCGGGGAAAAAGAGAATGTGTGGCTGTCTCGAGAAGAACCAGGACTGTCTAGACTAATCTTTGGAAATGCTTTGTCATAAATCTTGCTCACGGTAGCCCGAAACGCTTCGAAAACTGAATCTACATCTAAAGCTTCATAGGCGTTGATCCAGGAGGTCCGTCGTACCAAGTCAAGAAATAAATCGGTACTGCTTTGATCATACCTATGCAAAATGGGTATGTCCCTTTCAGGTACAACCGAAACGGGTTGACAGAGATAATGATCGGATTGTGATCTGAAAATAATGGGGTCTCTAACACAGCTGCCTCGATAGAACTAAACACAGAACAATTAGCTGTAGTGATATGATCTATACAGGTTGCTGAGCTGGGACGGGTTACCCTATCTATTGTGTGAACAAACCCTCGCCATAAAAATAGATATTTTATAGGAGGAAGGTTAGCTAAAATATTGATATTCGAGTCCCCCATTAGCATGCAAGGCAGGTTGCTACTTCGCGGCAATAAAGTTTTAAGGGTATCCAGCAGCACGTCACTGTGACTAACACGACATGAGTAAAAAACTATTATAAACCCCTCAAACCCTCGATCGTTTTTTACATGGATACGAACCGCTTAAACGTGACCATCGGGACTACAAAGCGATCGAAAGGAGAGTATTGCAGAAGTGTTTTTTACAAAAATTCCGACTCCCCCTCCAGGACGATCATTTCTGCAGGCAGTGATAAAGTTATAGCCACTAATTCCGTGAGTAGGACAGTCCGAGTCTTTTAGCCAAGTTTCACTTATAGCAACGACATCAAAACCAGAGCCATCCCAAATTAAAAGGTTAGTAATTGATTCAAGCTGCCCCTGCTTTAGCAGACCACCAGTACCGGCATTAATATGGATAGCTGCGAATGAATTAACACCTAAGCGAATGTCATCCCAGAGCAAATACTTTCTGATATTCCCCAGAGACTGCGGAGCAATGTAATTAAAATTCATGAGTTATATAAAACAAATGACTTAACTACTTTAGCTTTAAAAGAGCATCTAACATCGGTTTCAAGATATATACGAGCTCTTGAAGGCATTGCGCAGCTCTTGGACTAAACACATTTATGATATCTTTGAGAGGCGCAATCACCGTTGTCAAGAACTTATTGCTGCCTATAGCTTTCTTTATAAGAGACTTCATGGGTTTCTTCGTCGAGCGCGAACGATCTGTAGCTTCAGGCTTGGGAACCGGTTTGGCAGTGTTCTTCGGAATAGCTGTAGCACCGGGTAAGTTCACCCGTACCTCGGATTCCGAAGCCGAGTCGACCACTACTGATCTCACCACGGCCGCATATGATCGGCAAGAAGTTTGAGCCAAGTTGGAGTCATCTTGCGGACTTTCTGTAACAGGACCCGTTATCTCCAGTGGTACCGATTCGACCACCTTGACTGAGACGGCCGTTGGAGATTCCACAGCCACTTGATGTACTACTCTAGATTCCATCAACACTTTGCGTTTCTCGATCTCGCAGGCACGCTCTGGACACGCCGATAAGAGGGACGAGTGCGGTCCTTTACAATGAACGCACTTGGCTTTATTCTTACAGCTAACGGCAAGATGCCCTTTCTGCCCACAGTGCCGACAGGCAGGTTCATTCCGACAGTTTGCCACCATATGCCCAAACCTCAGACAGCGGTAGCAGGAGGGTGGGGTACCAGCTGACATCACTACCTTGTACGAGCGGAATGCCAGAAAGACCTCAGCTGGTGGTAATTTATTAAACTGAAGAAGCACTCTGTCCGTGGGAATGCTAGAAAGTACATCACTAGTTTTTAGCTTGATCATTTCCCTTTTGGCTGAGACAACGCCAGCGCCTTGAAGAGCTTCTAGAATGTCCTCGTCGCCAAATCCGCGATCGACACCATTAATTTTTGCCTAGTAGCTGGCCAAATCGTGACACTTGGCCGTAACTTAAATGCCCAAGACTGAGTCAATCTTTACTGCCTCCTTTGCTTCATCTGCAATATTAAACCACAAGTTGATAAAACCATCTGCAATCACGACTCGAAAAAGTCCCTTAGAACGCTTGATTACGCCCTCCCGTATAGCCTGAACTTGGCCTCGTACCTTGTCCATACGCTTAGCTGCGTGTTTATTGACAACCAGATTCCAGCCATTCGATGAATTATCTGATTGGTCAGCAACGTTTGGGCCACTAGAAGCTCCTCCAGTCGGCGCACCAGACCCGCCTACACTTGTCACCGTGCAATTCGTGGTGCAGACTGTTGTCTCCATTGTAGTAGGTGCCGGAGCTAGCGCCGATTCAACAGCCTTGAACGTCGCGTTGCATGTACCAGCCTCGTTCATGACGGCCGCTGTGGATGATGTCGCTATTATTCCCTTGGATGCCACATCTGCGACAGGTGCCGAATCATCATCTCCGTCACGAATAGTTACCGCATGTTTACTACTCTTCACCCGTTGGTTTGCACCGGCCTTCAGCCTTGTGGAGAGGGCTGCTTTTTTCCTTTGCTCCATTAAAGTTTCGGGGCACATTGTTGAACTGGGCTAACCCTGGGTTAGAGAACCCGTGATCACACGTTCGCGCGGAGACAATTGTCCACTCCAAAGTGCTAACATAGTGAAATTGTACAAATAAAAGTCGAGAGTCTATCGAATCTAGATGATTACTTAAAGAAGATATTGGCGTTATGCATATTAAGCCAAGGCAGCAGGCATCCTAACTGGTACCCCTGGTTGACTAGTCCCGTGGCCGTTGCGGAACAGTGCGCTGACAGTCGTTCTGGAACCAGTGCGCTAGCACCTATCCGTTATGTTATTTCAGTGGCCTAGAGTTATAATAAATGCACCGGGTACGGGTAATCTTTTAGTTAACAAGTTCCTACCTTTCCGACGAAACCGGAAACTTCTGTAAGGGAGACAGTCTTGCCAGCAAAGAATTCCGCGAGTGACGCCATGATGATGATGACACCTGACAAAGAGTTGCAGCAGCACCTCACAGTTGCACTATGGAGGATATTGAGGATCGACAAGTGTCTATCAATATCACAATTTCCACAAAATCTACACACACAACCATCGACCTTACAACACTGTCCCCCCAAACACATGTGGTGATGGTATCCGTGCCATGTCACTCGACAAACTAGTGCTCGGTTCTTCTGAGCTCCTCTCTTTCATTTGTCCGAGCAAAACGCTGGTCCGTCCGTATAGTTATTGGACGCAAACTTTACGTTGCGTATCTCCCGAAACTCTCTATAAACTGTGAGCACGGCTTCACTAAGTGGTAGTCAGTATAAGGCAAAATCCTCTGTAAGAGTTCGTTCGCGACATAATTCAGGAGCAAAGGCAGCAGATGCGTTTTTGGGTAGACCTAGAACGCGCTTAATACTAAGTGCTTTAAAACGATCTAGCTTTTTCAGATCGCTAACAGCGATAGATTGTGCTTTTGCAGGCAGGCCGTATCGTATAATAGGAACATTTTTAGCCTGAGTATGTTTAGAGCAGTCTTCAGGTCGATATCTCGAAGTTCACCGAGAAGCATGACCGTTGCCGTTGCCCTGGCTAGTATTATCAAGACATGTCTGCTAAAATAAAGTTTTGGTGTCAATGTAACGCCGAGATCAGGAAAGTGGCTGACGATCTCGAATGCAATGCCATTAATTTTGATGCGGCGATCGGCTGCGACGTATGCCCCTCCTTGACTAAAGCAAAGGACTTTCGTTTTAGCTAGGTTTATTGTTAGCTTGTCCTCTTTGCACCAGTTAACTGTTTTGTTCAGGAAATACTGCAGATGTTCACGCGCCTTTGCGAGGATGACTAGGCCATTTGTATAGAAGGCGTGCGGAGCCTTTGCATCGCGTAGAAGATCCGATAAGGTTGCTATGTACATTATAAAAAGGAACGGGCTAGCGGGATCTCCTTGGGCCAATCCCACCGTTTGCGTTATGATAACGTTGACATAATGATCTCGGTTCTTCACTATGACAGAGTTATAGTGAAGCATGTCCCGGACAAGGTTGTATATTGCTCTGCGTATTAGAAATTTGCTACGAATTATTTCTAAAAGACGGTCCCTTGGGACAGAGTCAAGTGCGGTCTTAAAATCAATGAATGCGGTATACGTCATTTTTTTACTTTAGTGACGTCGTTACACATAGTCCAGCAGAAGGTTGATAGCATATTCGGCTGATCGCCTGGGAAGGAATCCGTGTTGCTCAACGGGTAGCTTTTCTTTAGCGGTGTTATATAACCTTGACACTACGAGTGACGTAAGTATTTTGTACAGAGTGCTCGTCAGTGCGATCCCTTGGTAGTTTGTCGGGTCAGTAGCATCTCCCTTCCGCTTATATATTGGGTTTAAGAAACTCTTCCTCCATTCTTCAGGTATCTTACCTTGACTGAGGCAGTCATTATAAAGATTTGTTAAAACTGTACATATTGTATTAAGGTTTGACCTTAAGTGTTTATATAATATCTGGTCCGGTCCTGCAGATTTATTGTTTTTCTTTGTCTTGGTTGCTTGCATAACTTCCGCTTCAGTAAAAGGTATAAACGCTTCTGGATAGTCCATGTCGGGCAGTGTCACCTCCCTCTTTAAAAGATTTGTAAAATGTGTTTGCCACTCCTCGTCGTAAATTAGCGGGTTAGCTTCTTTGGGTCTTTTGGGTAGGAGCAGCCAAGGTTTCTTAACACATAATAACACATAATTTTGTATCAATTGCAAATGTTGGCTTCCTTCGTCTGCTTAGATTATGACGCTTCTTGGTCTGCTTCATTTTCCGAAACACCCGCTTCATCTCAGCGAGTTGGCTAAGTCCATGAGGAGCTGTGAACCTATGTACAAATGTAAGCCACTCATGAGAATAATAAAACCTATCTATCTATATCTAATCGGGGCTCTTGTCGTCATGGCTACATATAATGCGCTTAATCTCGTGACATTCTGCATCAAACTAGGCTTTGTGCGTGTTTGGTTTCGCCGATCGTCTGTGTAGAGTTTCGGGAGAGCCTTTGTTTAAGCAAATTAGTGGATTTCTATTTGCTATTTACAGGAGTGAACAAGCCGTTCTTGGCAGTTAAGTACAACGAGTAGTAAGTCCGTTTATTTCATAGATCATACATTCGTAGCAGACGGCCGGCAGCGGGAGCGGCATGCCTCCCTCTACTCACAGAGCATGACGTCAATGAGAGAAGCTTCTGAGAGAGTACGATTTGTAGCTACCGCTACCGCAGTGTAGGTCGAACAGGCTTATAATATTTGCTTCGCTGGGGCTCGCCGCTCTCCGAATGGCGACCGCTCATCTTTGGGGCCCGACTTTTCGCTCTCAAGAAGAAAGATGGCAGCGTGAGGCTCATCGCATGCTCATCTGCAATCCGGAGGCTAGCGGCAAAAATCGGCATCCTTGAGAACAAGGCAGACATCTCGTGTGCTCTTGGTGATCATCAGCTTGGGTTTGCGACACCGGGAGGATGCGAGGCCGCAGTGCATTTGACTCGGTCCTTTTTGGAGTCACGCTCTGAAGCTACCCTTGTGGTCAAGCTTGACTTCAGGAACGCCTTCAACAGTATTCGAAGGGACTATTTGTTGAGTGCGGTGAAAGCTTGGGCCCCGAGCATGTTTCACCAGGTGGAACTTGCTTATAAGGAGCCATCCTGCCTCCTTCTGCCGCACGATGTCATAATGTCACAGACTGGGGTACAGCAGGGCGACCCACTGGGTGGCGCCCCCGATGCAGTTCTGAGGGACATCCACAGAATCATCGAGGTGCAGATTGTTCACTGGCTTCCGGACTTCTTGAACGACTCAACGACAGCTTGCTGGCTACAGTAGAGGCGTTGCTGAACCTCAGTCTATCCACGGGTGCACGCCAACAAGCTCTACTCCCCTTTCTTTGGGGTGGCCTAGGGTTACCTGATGCGATTGTCCTATCTCAGATAGCTCGGGCAGCTTCTCTACACAGGTCTATGCAACAGGCTAGAACCCTCCTCGGTTCGGCTGCCCTCACAGACTTAGAAGCCCGATTGGAAACAAGCCGCCGTAGAGCAGGAGCCCTGTGCGGCCACGAGCCCGCCGAAGCTGGACACCAGAAAGAATGGTCAACAGCGCTATATGAGCAAAAGGTCGTAGACCTTATTGCGGGATGCACGACGGACGCCGACAAGGCCAGGCTGCGCGCCGTCTTCTCCAAGGGGGCGGGCGAATGGCTACACGCCATTCCCTGTGCCCGGATCGGGACCCTGCTAGATGATGAGTCGGTGAGGATTGTCGTCGGACTTCGTTTGGAAACAGACATTGTATACACTCATACCTGCGTCTGCGGAGACGTCGTCGGGCCAGACGGACGTCACGGGCTGTCCTGTATCGTCAGCGCAGGTAGGCGAGCAAGACACCAAGCCCTGAATGAAACCTTCAGTCGAGCTTTACGATCCAGTGGTCTGCCGTGCGTCCTTGAGCCCGTCGGACTAGACAGGGAGGGCGGCAAGAGACCTGACGGGCGGACCTTAACTCCGTTCGAGAGCGGATGCATGCTGGTTTGGGACGCGACAGTTACTGACTCATTAGCCCCTTCAATGGTCAGTGCTGGCGCGGCCCGGGCTAGTCATGCTTCGGCTCTCGCCGAGGCAGGCAAGGTTAGAAAGTACCAGAACATCGGGTACCCGTACAGGTTTTATCCCCTTGCCTTCGAGACCCTTGGCGGGCCCGGTCCATCCACTCGAAGTTTGCTACAAAAGGTTGGGAAACGCCTCATTGTAGCCAGCGGAGACAAACGAGCGGGTGATTTTCTCAGACAGCGCCTGTCGCTGGATGTGCAACGGGGCAAAGCGGCCTCGGTTCGGGGCACTCTCTAGAAATGGCTGATCCCTACACTGGACCCCCCGTAACGGTGCACACGTTCGCAGGGACTCAAATGTCATGTTCCCACCCTGAATGATTGATTACATTGAATAAATGAACTTCTATATATGTATACTTGCACTATTCAAAGAATATCTGACAGTCCACCTCAAACAGGTTGACAAGCCTGTTTCCATGGTAACGGGATTTCTGGTGACTGCATTCGAATATCACTGTAGTCGTCACATTGGTGAATACGAGATTAAAATGGTATGCACGACTAAGATGTGACTTCCAAAGGATGTAGCGTCTGAGCTGCCCGTCGCGACGTTCCACCGATAGCAAACTTGATAGTGTAGGCGCGGGGTTTACTGTCGCGGCCACAGTGAACAGCTTCGACTCGAACCAGGTTCGACTTGAGGCGCGGCTGGTTGTCATCCTTGACAAGACAGACGTTTCCAACGTGTACGGGGCGTGGGCGTCCATTGCGAGCCAGGTTTGCAGATCTCAGTTGTACTCAGCAGGTACTCTCGATACCAGCGGACAGACAGCGCGCGGTAGTAGCTTGTCTTTGCCAAATGAGTTGCTCGCATGTCGGCGGCAGAGACTTGACCGTTGGGACCCAACCGGTCAAGAGGGGTTACCGAACATAGGACAGGGGCAGCAGGGCCACTAGCCACGAAAAAAGTGGGCCGGTGTGAGAGCCCTTGGACTGTCTGGATCGCCGGACTCGTACGTCAGATAATGACTGCAGCCAGTTCGGAGACAATCGTTCGAAACTCCTCGAACGTGATCAAGCTGCGGCCAAGAGTTTTCGCAAAGGCCGACTTGACGGACCCAACTAAACGCTCGTGGAAGCCACCATGTCATGGGGCTCGCGGACATATGAACTCCCATTCGATACGGCGGTCGCGTTGAATTTTCTGCACGGCGGGATTCTTAATCGACGTAAATAATTTCTCTATATCCGTCGATGCTTTGACGAACGATCTTCCGTTGTCAGTGATCAAGTGACGACACCCTGGCTACTGACTCAGAAACCTGCTGATGGCAAGGTGGGTTTGAGCAGTGGCCATCGATGGCACGAGTTCGAGCCATATTGCTCTCGTTGCAGCACAAGTGAATAACGCAATGTAGTTTTTGTGCGTCGCCTCTCCCTGCCGAGTATAAGATGGATCACCAACCCATAGGTCGCGAATGGAGTTGACAACGTAATCCGAGCGTTCGGTAGCGATGCTTGTACCTTATCAGCTGATGATCCCTGGTGCCTCTTGCTAGTGACACAGCGCTTCAACAGCGTTTTGATGACCTGTCTGGCGCGAAACACCCAGTAACGTCGCCGAAATTACGACAAAATCGTGTTTACATCGAGATGTGCATTAATAAGGTGCTGTTGTAGGATTAGCAGAGTCGCCAGTCGAGACTCGCCTGGCAATACGATCGGGTTTTTCTCGTCGTACGAGAAATGCGGTCCTTGACTGAGGCGAGTGCGGGCTCTTAGAATATTGTCGTTGTCAATTAGCAGTTCGATTGAACTGAGCTTAGACGTACGAGAGACGCGATCGCCTCAACGGATGGCGTCAATCTCCTTACTGAAGAACTGCTGCTACTGCGTCCATTGAACCATCTGTTTTTCGGCCATGTGCAGCGGAACCGACTCGGTAGGCAAAGGTTGTCTGCGGAGTCGCACCGTATATTTGATCACACTAGCAACAACACGTGTAGCGTGCTCAAGGCTACTATGACAATCAAGATCAACAAGCGGTTATGTTGTTACCTTCACTGAAGCAACAACTGCTCGAGGCAGAGTCCGAAGCATCATAGCGGGGTTGGCTAATTGGCCTCTAGGAGGACGGCAGTCTTAGCCAAGACGGACCGGTCCACCAGTCCGAGGTGGCGACCAGCTGTTGAGCCGCAACTCCACGTGTTGCTAAATCAGCGATGCTTTGGTCACCCGGAACGAGGTACCAATCTGCGGATGAATTATTCTGCAGCTCGACGACTCTATTAGCGACAAACGATTTCCAACGCCCCGGGTTCTCAGCCGTCGACCAGTAATACGTGATGGTCGATCTGTGTACATAAATACTCGATCGATGTGTACAGCTAGGGCGTCCTCCAGGTAGTGTCGTAGTCGACTTGCGGTAAGGGCGGCGAGGCAATCTAGTCTAGCGAGAGTGGGCCGGGTCGACTGATCGACACCGCGTCCACACAAATGTTCAGCAATGACCTGGGAATTGGTTTTCCATTTAGCTAGCGGCATGTTTGCTGATGCAAGCCATGCGATCAACTGATCAACGAACTTGACTGCTTCCGAATCTGTTGCGAAGCTGCAGAGTATATCGTCGTGATACAGCGAGTCAAAAAGTCAGAGAAAACCGCTTGGAGCGGCCCCCAGGTCACACGTTTCATCTGGAAGCATCTGACCTTTTCGTCGTGAGGTCCTCGCCAGAGAAACCGGAATAGACGACAATCGTTGTCAGTAAGGTTTATCCGGATGTATGCCTTGGTGATATCGGCAGAGATTGCGACGCGGTGGAGGCGAAAGTTGATTAAGAGTTTGACAAGTTCCGGGTTGAGATTCGGTCAGACGAGGAGGTGGTGGTCAAGTGACGCCTTTCCTGGCGCTGATGATGAGCAGTCAAAGACAATCCAGATTTTTGAGGTAGTCCCCGATGTCGTTATCACCTGGTGATGAGGCACGAACAAAGAATCGTCGCAATTGTCCTCGGCCTCAAGGTCAACGTCGAACAACCCCTTAGCATGTCCCTCGCGTACAAAGGTCATCACCTCATCATCATATCGCTTGTACGTCTCAGGATCGCGGCGAAGGGATCGAAGTTTACCTTTCAGGCGGGCGAGAGCTGTGATTTTGTTGTTCCACAGTTGCAGTATGCTGTCTTTTCGTGGTAACGGGACAGTGTACTCTTTGCCATTGTAAGACACACTTTCTTCGAATTGGCAAACGGCGGCGGCATCCTGAGATGAGAGGCCCGGTGACGCTCGATATTGCGCGCGGGTTTCGACAGCGCGGCCGCGCAGCAATGAGTGATGACGTTCGCTACATCAGCTTTAACGTTGGGCGACGTTGTTGGCCCGCCAATGATCCATCCCAACCGTGTCTGTTTCGCAACAAGACTATCAATGACACGTTTTTCGCGGCAAAGAAACGCCAGTTTGTAAAACTGATCAATTCCAACTAGTAGTTTTTTTGCCTGTACAATTAATTGCAAGTTTTATTATAATTTAGAAGAATATATATAATGCTTCACGGCATTGCTGCTCGTCGTCCTAGTTGCTCCTTCTGCGCGCCGTAGCCGCTCTATCGCTCATGCCCGTGAGGAATTCCTGCCCGCCCCCTGGCGCGAAGATCCGGGTCCATCCAGTCTCTCATAGTTCCGAGCACTGAGGTCACGTTACCTCTTTGGATCTCCAGGGACAGTCGCTGGGAGAAGAAGGCGTGCGCCCTCTTGTCCATCGTCGCCTGCCGTAACGCGTCGCTAACCCGAGAGATCAATGTTACCGTGAGGGGCCCAGGGCCACCCATCGTCTCGAACGCGAATGGCGAGAAGTGGTGCGCCCGACTTAGGTCCGCATACTTTCTTATCTTTGAGGTCTCAGCTCGCGAAACGGCAGTCCCCGAGCGGGACGCGCCGGGACCGACAAGGGAAGGGGTCAGAGAGTCGGTCACCGTCGCATCCCACACCAGGGAACGACCCTTATAGAAGGGTATCAAAGTCATACCGTCGGGGCGCTTACCGTCGTCTCTTGAAAGCCCAGGTGGTTCCAGGACGCAAGGAATCCCCGCCCTCCGCAGCGATCCTGCAAGCATTTAATTGAGGGCAGTGTGTCTTGGGCGCCGGCCCGCTGCGTGAGCGCAAGACAGGCCGTGTCTGGCGAGTCGCCCGATGGGCTCGCCACAAGAGCATCTGTGTGGCTCAACCAAATCAGCCCCCAATCTCAGGCCAACGCATATCCGGGTGGATTGGTCATCAAGGCGGGTACCCAGTGAGTCAGCGGGTAGTGCATGCAACCAGTCGCTTGCTCCTGGGCGAGCGACAGCTAGAACACGTGCCTTGTCCTTGTCATCCTCGCATTCTTCAAGCAGCGAACTAAGCGAAGCTTCGTGGGCCTTCTCGGCTTAGGCCCTCTGGCAGGCTAGTCTATCGGGACCAGGCGATGAAGCTTGAAGTCTAGTCGCAATATCGTCACGAGCCGCCTCGAACATTGCCTGGGCCGCCGGCGGGAACAGGCGCTAGACATTTTCCGACGTAGCATGCATCGAGGCAGCCACGGCCGGGCCCGCCAAGAATCGAACCGAGGGGAGACCAAGGCCGCCCATGGACGTGGGGAGGGCCGCCTGGCGCACCTCTCGTGGTCGTAAGTTTAGACTCAGCACCGTCTGTAGGGCCTCCACCACCTGGTCGTCGAATGGTTGGAGAAGATGGTTCAAATCGCCTGAGCAGTCTATGGACCGTAAAATACAGGTAGTTCAACAAGTTATTAAAATGAGCTTTTCAGAATTCGAATTTTGGCGTGCTTTCACGGCTATTGGAAACGGCAACTTTTCAAATGCTAGCAGTCAAAATATTATGGTGATTGGCCGTTGCGATTTCGTTTGATCGCTTTTCCCGTGCAACGTATCGGCGTGATTTTGAAAAATGGAGAAAAAATAGTTTCGAGTGGTTATCAAGCATTTTTATTTCAAAGGTTGGAATGCGACCCAAGTGAAAACAGAGTTAGACGAGGTGTACGGTGACTCTGCGCCATGTTTTGCCACTGTTTCCAACTGGATTAATGAGTTAAAAAGAGGTCGCAGGAGCACCGAGGATGAACTACGTTCAAGACGCCCAAAAACGGCTACTGATGAGGAAAACGTGAAAAAAGTGCTAAAATCATTGCCGCAGATAAGCGAGAGAACATTAGGGGGATAGCGGAGGCCCTGGAGATCAGTTTGGGTAGTGTGCATTTCATCCTGCACAAGAACTTGAAGACGAAAGAGCTTAGAGCAAAATGGGTGCCGCATTTGCTCAACCAAGGCCAAAAAAGCGCGCGTGTTTCCGCTTCACAGCGAACTTTGGCCAATATGTCAAAAAATCCGTCGGATTTTTGGCGCAGGTTCGTGACCGTCGATGAAAGCTGGGTCCATCACTACACTCCCGAGACCCAAGAAGCATCTCGTCAATGGTGTGCACCTGGTGAAGGACCTCCGAAGAGGGTGCGGACAACGGCATCGGCCGGAAAGATGATGGCTACGGTTTTTTGGGACCGACGTGGAATAATTCTGGTCGACTACCTTGAGAGTGGTAAAACGATCACGGGAGAATATTATGCAAGACTGTTGGACTGCCTGAAGCAAGAACTCATCGTGAAACGGCCCGCTTTGCAGAAGAAGGTTGTCCTGTTTCACCAGGACAACGCTCCCGCACACAAGTCGCGGCAAGCAACGGCAAAACTGGCCCAACTGAGGTTCGAACTTATTGAACAACCTTCCTATTCTCCAGACCTGGCCCCCTCTGATTATTTCCTCTTCGGACATTTGAAGAATAGTCTCGGCGAAAAGCGTTTTTCCAGCAATGAAGAGGTTAAGGCTGCTGTCAATGCCTTATTGCAGTCTAAAGACGCGAAATTCTACTCAAGAGGTATAAATGCTCTGAAATCTCGGTGGGAAAAGTTCATTGAGCTTCTCGGGGAGTATATCGAATAAGAAAAAATTAAAAACAAGATTTGGAAAATTCTTGGTGCCGAAAATGCCGAAAATAACGTCTCGGCGCCAAACAACAGGACAGATGGCTCTTTGTACGCGTGTTCTACTAAGGTGAAGAGTTCCGGGACTGTATCCCGAACCGCACGAAGGAGGTGATCCCTACGGATGGTGTTGAATGCATTGCGAAAATCCAACTTTAGGAGTGCCGTATCGGGGGGACTTGATTGCATAAAGGCTCTTGCTGCATGTACGGCAGTCTCCGTTTCGCCCGCCATGCCATTTCCCAGCTGGTGCGGGCCAAGTTGTTCCATAATAAGTTCTTTGGCCTCGCGGCGGCTCCGTAACGTAAGAGAGCAGGCAATGGGGCGAACCGATGCGTCTTTTTTGCGCAGTGCGAATAGGTTGGCGCCGAACACGATCGCCCTGACCTCAGCCGGCAGTCGGCCCCATCTCAGGACGTTCATCACTCTGGCAAGTGATGCGGCCAGTCTCCCGGCCACCGGTCCGATCCCGGGGGAAAGGAGATCCTTTAGATGGTGCGGACAGAGACCGTCAAGACCAGCGGACGAACTAGCCGGAAAGCCGGCTACAGCTCCCAAGACGTCATCGACTGAGGTTTGATGCTGCGTCATCGAGTCAGGATAAGCCAAGTGCGGCGGAGCAGGTGGGTGCTTGGTGGCAAGCGAAGCTAGGACTCCGTCCCCCGAGGCAAATGAGTCGGTAGAGCATAATAGTCGGGCCGCCCCGGAAACGCCTCCCTCAGATAGCTTGCTCGAAACGCGGCGTGCCGAGTCCTCAGGCGAGTCGCACGGGTCCGTTCTGGCTCTTCTAATACCTCCTACGCGATACTCAAGACGCCAGCCATCGCGAAATGCACGGAGGTTCGATCGGACAGTCGCTGCCAAAGACATTGACGACAAGGTGCGAGGTGGCAGTTGAAGGATCACATAAGCGAATGACAGGAGCGACTCCCACGAGGGTAGGTCGTTGTTGGCCGCCACAAGGTCGAGGACGTCGCAAAGGAGCTCGGCAACCAAAGGCCTCACCGCCCGGGGAACCACGCGCATCACCCTTGATTGTTGGGTCGAAATGCTGAGCCTATCGACCAGCGGCTGTCTCGGCTGCGACGGGAGTGTTGGCGCAGAGGATACAGTCGGAGACGGAGCGGCAGTCGCAGACGTGGAACGGCATCTAGCTTGATGAATGGGGGGACCGCAGCGGGTGATGTCCCAGCCGCATCTTGGACAAATAACCCTTATAGAGGGGTTACCTGCTACTGAAGCACTCTGGGGAGGGGGATAGGAAGCTGAGTCAGGGTCCGTCATTGGGAAGTGGGTACGGTGGACACCAGACCTTGCAGCAACGGCGCCAGACCTAGCAGCGGACGCAGTGCGTTAACGATGCCTCGAAGCGTGTCGGCTAGCTTCGGATTGGTACGTGCGAGCAGTGATGCGGCCTTGGACAAAAAACCACGCAAGACGAGTCCCCTCTAGGGTGAAGGCCCCTGCAGTCAACGCAGCGAGCGCGATTTCGACATGATGCGGCAAGATGGTCGTGCGCACCACATCTTCTACACGCACGAGCGCGAGTGCGTCGAGTTGCCGTGTGGTCAGTACGTTAGCAATTGAAGCAAACAATCGGCGACGATGCTTCGACCGTTACATCGTGATCCCTCCACACAATAAAGACCTTAGTAGGTGGTGTCCTTTTGAACAGAACGTGTATCCTGCTAGACGGCACTCGGATACATGCTCTGCTTATCTTTCCACCCAGGCCTCGTGTCCCTCCTCATTTTTACCGCGCCGTACGAGGCAAGCTCGGATAGAAGGCACTCGTCAGAGGAGGCCGGGTTGACGTCTTTGATAACGCCCTAAAACTGATCCATTGAGGAACATAGTCCCACGACCGTCACGCCTCCTAATACCTTGAGTGACACTAAATCACTTGCGGCTTCGAGACTTACCTTTTTCGCATTGGAAATGCAGGTACGCCACTCTGCAAGCACCGCGAAGGAACAACGAAGGACACGCTCAAACACACAATACTGATGTGACCGGTGTGGGCTCTACGTACGGACAAAACGACAGCAAATGACGGCAACCTTAAAAAGCTGATACACCATCTTATGAACTCACGTGGTGACTGGAACGTGCGCAGCTAAGATAAGGATGTTGCAATTTACCCCTCTCAATTGTTTGAAGTACTGCTTGAGCAGTTCCCAGTTGAGTGTAGGGATGCGGGCACGAGTGGTTTTTAGTGGGTTTGAGCCCCACACTACCTGCTCACATTTGCAATCGAGCTTTCCTGCCGTGGTGTCCGTGTATGCGTACTGCATTTCCCAGTTAGTACTAAAAAAAAAGACGCAGTTAACTCGCATTTTGCAGTTGTCACACACGAGTTGTAGTTCCACTACGTCACAGTGACGACATGAGTGACGACATAAAATTTGCGAGAAATTCAAGGTTTAGTAGCGACTAGTCACGTCAGTCTCTCTTCTTTCCCTATGTTTTTTTTCTACATGTGAGTTTATTTTGCTTGCTCTACCGGCTTATGTGTCTAGCGTAGGTCCTCCCATTTTGTAGAAGACAGGCGATCCGAGTCGGTTGTACTGAATCTACGTGAAGACAAGTTGGGAATTCCTTAGAGATCAGGCTTCCTAAATATGCAGTAATTTCTGCACGGCGACGCCTGAGACTAATCGGGGTCCCAATGTCGTTGGCACTGTTCAGCAATTTTCTTCCGTTCAGTATTGTCCTCCGGGAGGGAGCAATTTAGAATGATAGACTGTGCAAATGATATTCTTATGCATACTCAATGTAAGTGCAATAAATGCGATCACATTATATAGACGACGTATTGACGCGGTTAGTGATCTGTATGGTATACGCAACCTTCGCTTCCTATTAGAAAACTTTACGCGCTACGTGTAGCCATCCCGCGGGATAATTCCTTCAACGAGCTCGTTCCAGCTCCAGACGCGCTCATCGAAGCGCCCGTCTGGAGACATTGCTGCACACTCTTTGCAGAGTCCTTCTGGGCACATTCGGCCGGGCCGATTTACAGCGATGCCTCTGCGCGGCTTGACTCAAGGAGACGGAAAGCGGCCTGACGTGATTCCCTTCGAGCCAAGCGATGTTACTGTGTCGGACTCATTCACACCCTGTTTGATTTGAGCAGCGCATTGGAAGAGAGTACCTAGCCGAGAGGACTGAGAAGAGGACATGCCGTGAGTACGCAAATACTGGGCATGCGTATAACTTTGCCGTTCGCTTTTGCGGGCCTAGAAGAAGGACTCCAGTTTTGAATTTAATATTATCCCATCTGCTCTGCGTCGAATAACATCACGAGAAATAAAAGGTTGGACGAATTTCGTGAGCAGAAGATTTCAAATTTGATTCAACGAGGTAACAGAAAAGTCGTTGGCAAATTAGGCCAGCGAAATTCTGTCAACGTCGACAATCACGCGGGCGCGTATATATATATATATATATATATATATATACACAAGTACTATCTTATGTTTATATATAGTTGATGTATTGTGGGGTTCATCGGCCTGCACATTGAGCTCGAATTGTGGCAGTACTTTTGTGCATATGGTGCTCTTGGAGCTTCTGCTGTCTGCCCTATTTTTAATCGTGAAACTAAACACAGATGTGATGCAATTCTGTAAATTAATTGTGTGTGAACTTGAACATGAAGAACTGTATAATGGGGTACAAAATGGGCTAAACAATATATGGAGCGTCATACCCCATCTCCCTTGTTATCTTCATCACGATATATATATATATATATATATACAGGGTATATGAGGAATATGTAATGCAGGATATATGGAATTGTAGAGCTCGTTAAAACAATTTTTTTATAATGGAATATGGTCTCTGAGAAGTCTTGTTTCGGAGTGAGAGTGAAATTACTACAATTTGTAACTGGGGTTATTGTCCGACATCGGAGCACAAAATGTGCAATTGCGAGACAACTAGTCCTCCTATACAGAAACTAAGCACCATGTCGTGTTCGTTCTAAAGAATATATATTGTAGGCCAGAAGATGCGACACGGTCGGTTAGAACAGAATTCGCTAAAATGAAGTTATTTTATTAGCTTTTATACTAAATATATTAAAATCATTACCTTACGACCACTCACAGCGCTCAAAGCTGCACTCACAGCGCTCATTCAGGCAAACGCACATTTAATGGCGATAATTTTGGTACCAAACTGGTGGCAATGCGGCAAATAACGTTATTTTTGCGAATTCTGTTCTATGACCTCGATGTCGTAGGCCATCGAAGCAACCTTCAGGTCAAAAAGAGCTTTTAGCGTGCACTCTTGTTATATAAAAGCACAAATATGTCTACAGCCGTTTAACGACAACATGTCATATAGAAAGCACCCCGCATTTAAATTGGCATTTTTGCAGTGCCGATATTCTCTAAGGCTCGCAATTCTCTATTCTGTGACTTAACGTATGGAGATCACTGCGACGCCTGCAATGCAAACCTATAGAGTAAAATGTATTAACTGCTGAAGGTTCTGTGCGCATATTGGCATCTAGCCTTTTCGTGAACGTATGCAAAAGGTTTGTGAGGAAAAGCTTAAAAGTTTTAGAGTTCTTGTCGTAAAAGTCCAAGAAAAGACCATTAAAATTGGCTAAAGTAGGATTATTTTGCCGTGCAATTCGATAACAGTGAGTTGGCTCCTCAGTTGTTTTGCAAAAATAGATTTTCAGACCTTCAGACTATGATTTAATCCGGCCGCTTCAAGACGTCGAGCAAATAACGTGTTCTAAAAATCATTTGAGCGCTCCATCATTATATATGAGTAATGTTTTTCTCAGCCTTTATTATTTTTATTTTTGCGTATACAATGACTGATAAACAAAAAAATCACTAAGTCGTTTGCAGATTAAAAGGTCGCTCGCATTTCTACTATTCTGCAACAAATAGGTGATTTGAGTAGCCGGTATTAGGTCCAAAAGAGCAGAAGCATTTCATTAATCCTCCGGAAGCCCTCCTATGTTTGCGGTGGTAATATCTTAATTTAAAAACAAAAAACCTTAAAGTTCTGTCGACGTATGCGAGTAGCAGCAGTAATAACCTTCTCTCCTGGGTCGATCTCACAAACAAGTAATAGCAACACTAAGGTTTCGCGCGTATACAGACTATATTATATCTAGCTAGAAATACCAACGCAATTAAATGCAAGTGCAAACTAGAAGCTCATCGAGTCAACCGATTTGTAATTTAGGTGTATAAGAGGTTATCTTAAGCTATAGCAGTTTATCTGCTGGTAGTGCATGACTTCGATCACTAGAAATGTTTCATCGATTTCACTTACCAGTAACGTGCAGCTTCATACATTCGAAGCGCAGAATCTGCGCCGTGTGATGTAATAAATCATTGTGCAATTTTGTTCTTTGCAATACCTGTTTCTCTGCACGCATGGGCTGCCAACTTTTTTGTCCATAATTTTTTTATTTTAAAATAATCTCTGCTGATTTGAAGTATCAAAGCTTAAATAAACGTTAGGTTTTACACGCTATAAGCTCAGCGGTGTTATAGTTGTACGTCGCTATTTATTCTCACCTCGTCAAATTCTTAAAAACGGTGGACACAGAATGCGTTATATTTACGGGAATATTCGCCTCAAAAATTGCACCAATGGCCTCAAATGGCATTCAACTCATCTGGAGGATATGCTCAATGCAACCTAACTGTCGAAGTTTGACAAGGCCATCCTGAAAAGAGCCCTAGACTGCACACGACTTTCGAAAACCATCTTGTTTACCTGTAATATTATCTTTTGCGCGACTAGAAAGATGCTTCACAATATATCTGAAGCGGGTTATTTGCTTACCGCGGATGGCATGAAACCGTGTACCTGCCTTTTACAGGACCACTTCAGCAATTTTTGGAGTGGCAGGGAAAAGTGACCGAGGCCTCGACAGAGGTAGCGCAGTCAGATGTGTACCTCGCCCAGGAGCTTTGGGATAGAATGGCATGCACTAGCCGGCACGTGTACACAAGGTACATTGTGCACGGCTATAATCACTTGGTATGATCGCACAAGGATTTCAAGGACCAATTAAGCAATCATTGTCGTTGCCGATTCTGCTCGCAGATATGCGCTAAAGCTAAAGCTGCCAGACGTGTCGGCGGTCTTTGCACGTTTTCGCCCGGTGGGACGGTCACGAAAGTGTATAAATTGTGTATAATATAATGACAACTGTATTTTTTGACGTAACAAACAAAATATGTTTTATTTAAAACATTGCATTGTGTTTTCCTTCCCACTCCTTTGCTTAAGGTGCGGCTGGACCGATGAACTTCAAATGCAGCAGTATATTGAAGTTGTAGTACGTTTTTTCAATTCTCAACGCCGACTTGGTTCGGCTACGGCAGAAAAGGGAGTCCCTTGCCCGTGGGCAATGAACCGATTATCGACGCGGCGTTTTCGCGTTGAATTTCAACTGATATTCTTTGTAGCAAAAACTGCCATGCCCTTCTATCGCCGGTTGATGCAGCAACTCTAGATCCCAGCTCCGCCAGAAAACTCCTTGTGATTTTTCCCATTGGGCCTAATGTCTCGAAGGCAATTGGTTGAACGATAAAGTTTTGTTCCAGTTCACGATATTTTGCCAACTTGCGATCCTCGGCAAGGTGAGCGGCTGCTCCGACCTCTCTGCTGGTATGGCGAGCATAAGAAGCGGCCAACGTGCAAGACACGGTGACGTCGTACACAAGGCAGCGACCTTCACTCCATGAAACTAGAGTCAGGCCGTCCGGACGCAGTTGGCTGTTGGCTGACAGACCGACCGGCTTTTTGACTGCAGGTATGTCTGCAGACTGCATTGCTCGGTGTATTACGTCGATTAAAGCTGAATGTCTTGAGAACCTACCGGCGCTCCTCTTGCAAGCGAGAGCATGCTCACCCGTAGAAGACATCGGTAAGTCACATCTTGCACAGTTATGTGCGAAGCAGACTGATTCCCCCAAGCGCAGGCCGGAGACGATGCGGAGTGTGGTATTGTTCAGCATCGTCCCCAGCTGCGGTGAGGGAATGGCCTGAAGCCACTTTCCGCTCATCGGATCTATCACGGCTTTCAATCGCGCCTGCTCTTTAATGTTGTTTTCCTGGGTTATTAACCGCTCCTGGATCGACTTAACAACTTACAAGTCTGAAGTCGATTGTGAAATGCGTTCGGGCAATGGACCCCACTTATCTGCGTAGTAGCGGCGAGCTTGTTCAAGTTGAGCGGTAAAGCTGGTGTAGGCATCCGGTGGTGTGATCCCTGACACTAAAGTCTCAGCGTTTTTTAGAGACCCGAGGTGAGCAGACAAGGCAACTTGCGAAACCATTCAAATCCCCATGCCCCCTGCGGAAGTTGGAAGCGAAGCTTGTAACCACGAGGTTTGCCTAAGCTGAACGTTTAAGATACCCTAAAGAATACTTCGCAAGGTCGTCGAACGAGTGAAGCAGGTCCGGTTCAGCATAGGCTCGTGAGCATCGCAAGAAGTACAACTGTATTGTAATTATGTACCATCTTGAGATGCAGAGTCATTGCGAAATCAACAGTATGTACGTATACCTGCTTATCGAAGCGCCGCTGTTTGTCGAGTACCTGTAATGTCAATTCCACCTAGCGAAACTACCAGTCGCACAGTTTTTATTTGTTAATATGAAGAGAAGACGGTGGACTTTAGAATTTTTGACCAGGGTTTATGACAAATGGTGCCTGGGGTATCACGAATCTCACGAACTGGTGGGTATTCATTAGCCCAATAAGGAAATATATCTATATGTGACAGACGTGAAAAATCGTGCAAGATGTATCATGCTGGCGACTGCTCGAGGGCATCCTCACTAAGGAGCTTAGCCTAGTGAATTAAATTGCTGTTTTAATGTAACAATGGGTTTTTTGATTGATTTGATTCAATTTGATTAACAAATACGTGGATAATTACTGGATTACGTGGATAAAACTAAGTTCGATATATATATATATATATATATATATATATATATATATATATAGGGTGTCCGAATAATCATCTTTTAAGTTCCTGCGCTCAGCTCTACATTTTCGGCAGTCTGCTCTGCTTACAAGCGAAACAGGAAAGGCTGCCAAATCTAACGAAATTGGCAAATTAACGGAAAAACGCCTAGAGGTTGTGCCAATTTATGATGGAAAGAGAAACTTTGTACGAACATGCACTGGCCTGGTGAAAGCAAAATTTGTGAATTTATGTGAATCGCCGCTGTGACCGATAATGTAGAGCAATGTCCCGAACCATAGGTTCGGCGACGATTCTTTTCTACTTATATAAAAGGAGCTGTGAATAAACCAAGCTGTCGGATCTGGGCAGCCGTAGCCAGAGAATCTTTTCGTGGTTCACATGGAGGCGACAGTCTGGTCCGGCATATGGCCCAAAGGCCGACAACTAAGACTATTTAGAATAGACCACGACCATAAGAACTAAGCGCAGCAGATGAAATGAAGAGAGGAACTATGTCAGAATGATATCTGCGAGAGGTTGAAAAAAAGACGCTAAAGCAGCAATGCACACACATAATCAATACAAACGTATGCTGTGGAACATTGAACGATGAAAGCGACCGTTTTGACACATATATTATGTTTTTAATTGAAACGTTTGTGACAAACACAGGAAATGTAAATTCACTTAGCATAAAATATTTCATACAGGCACGCAATTAAATCTCAAGGGAGAAGCCAACCCAAGGGTGTGTCAAAACGAGAGAGTGCACCCTCAGTACACACCTTCAGCTACCAACTAAACGTTCAGATTTTACAGCAAGCCCTCCAACAGACAATAAAAGCAGTGTCATTGAAAAGCAATCCGGTGGGCAGTTCCGATATCATGCACATAGAAACTGTTACGCAAACCCACTGTGCACAAGCAATGCAAGCGGGGAATGCAAGCAAACAGACGCATACTCTGTAGACTTACCTGGCATGGCTACCACCAATATATATGCCAAAAAGGGTACTGTTTTGAAATAGAAGACTGCGTACGTAAATATTGTGGCACATGTAATATTGACCGATACTGCAATGCAAGAAAATAGAAGCTGGTTCTATGCACGCAGTAGTGAAATTTGTTATTAGCCTATATGAAATTTAGGCAATATCTACCTAAATTTCATATCGGTTTCTATCTGGTGAAATAAACTTATGTATAAAAATACAAGCAATGCTAGGCCATAGAGTAGACCATTTGTTGTCACACTGACCTCAACACAGATGGACTGCAAAGACTCGTTGGTGTGCAACGGAATTTTAAGAATACTGAAAAGCAAACGGAATAAGCATATAAATGGTACTTCATTTTGCGCGCGTATACGGCGGTGACCGTATACTACCTTCGAGGGAGAATACCTTCGATTACCGACCATTTACTGAAGACGAGTAACCAAACCCAAAAGAATAATCATCTGCAGGCGCCGATCAAATTGTGTATGAACATACTAAAACAAATATGAATATTCTGTGCCCACCATGAACCAAACTGTAAAACGCATGACTACACAGCCGTAAAATACCGGAATAATTGAGAAAAAAAGGTTTTCTGCAGCCAATCTACAACACAACGGTGAAGCCGGTGAACCAGGTGAACCAACTACTGCGGAACTGCACGAATTAGCGTCATTTATAAAATTCTAACTTCACTTATTGTAGAACACTTAAAAATGTTTAATTCTAGAACGCATATTTGATGCGGTAGGCCCAGATTCACAATGTAAACATGGATTCCTAAGAGGACGATCTACGCTACTGCGTTCCTTTTAGACCACGAAAAGGGTCGCCAAGAGCAAAACGAGATGACATATGCCGCTATTGTCGACTTTGAAGCGGCAATCGACTGCGTTAGAAGAGATAAACTCCTTCAAGTACGTTTTTATTGTTGAAGAACTTGATTTTCTCTAGAGGAACTACGTTTAATTTGATACGCGACCATGCTGCAAGTTAATTTAATTACTATCAACAACGGGGCTAACTACTTGACGGGCAATTGTTATGAAATCGACAAGTGCGTAGGTAAATATTGTGCAAAATTTATCGAACATAATCACATACTCGCCACGTTGCCACAAGGATTGTTGAAGAAACCTTAGATATTTCAGCACGTGTGGCCCTCGGGGCACTGTAGATACGCCGCACGGTGGTTCCAAGCTCGTAGGGTACAGGGGATGGTCTAGAAATTGAACTCAGGTGAAGTGCTTATACCACTAGAAATGTTGGTCGGGTCGAGCCGAAATAAAACTGTCGTGTCGTCAACAAAAACTATCGCCTTTCCCAGGTTATCGTGTTTTATTATTATTATTATTATTATTATTATTATTACCTTCATAATCTAGAGTATGAAGTTCAGTAATATCAGAAACAAAAAGAGACCAAAGACAAAGCTCTGCGGAATCCACAAGCCAACAGGCTGCCAAGCAGATTGAATAAGTCCAACCTTTACAGATCTATCTATCCTCAAGATAAGACCTAAGCCAGCTATCTGCAGAGAACGTACAACCCAAGTGGGTCAACATTTGGGTGAAAACTCCATGATGAAGGCAATTTAACGCAGACGCCACGTCCAGGAACACGCCCAAATATAGTTGGTCCATTTCTATAAGGGGATTGCTTTCTTTCGTCTTCTACTACTAACAATTATTTACTCCTGCTAAATGCGCTCCTCATCGCGTCCTCAATATCAGAGACCTGCACCCGAGGCAACGAAAAAGATTTGGTCTCTTTTGGCCATAGTTCGTTAAGGCGGGGCCCAGCAGTACACGAATTTAACGAGCGTAAATTAATTGGGCTCGCTAATCGTGTGACCCGTGCAAACAAATTAGACTGATAGGAGTTCTGTCTCAGCGTGCTCTCTACCGCAGGCACAACATATGTCCACAGACGCCGCGAGTCCGATTTAATGTCTTAAACTAATTTTTACAGAAAACCTCTTTGGCCACGCGTGGCAAAACTTGTTAGCCGTGTGCCTTAACCGACAAAATCCCGGGCGAAAGAGAATGTGTAACTGTCTCGAAAAATACCAGAAACGCCCGGACTAATCTTAGCAAATGTTTCACCATGCTCGCCTATATATATATATATATAGGCGAGCACTGCCAAGTGTACAAACGTATTGTAAATTATTAATAAATCATCACAATATTTTATATAGCTTTCAGAGTTTTTTAGTGCGTTGGGCTAACGCAGGATAGCTTTATGGTGAAACATTTGCTAAGATTAGTCCGGGCGTTTCTGGTATTTTTCGAGACAGTTACACATTCTCTTTCGCCCGGGATTTTGTCGGTTAAGGCACATGGCTAACAAGTTTTGCCACGCGTGGCTGAATCTATATATATATATATATATATATATATATATATATAGATTCAGCTTTCGAAGTGATTTGGGCCACCGTAGGCGAGATTTATCGTAACACGTTTGCTATATATTATTTTGTAGGCTAACTATATTGTTGACACTTGACTGTAGTGACGATGTTTCGATGCTCTATCACTGCAAAAAGCTAGCTCATCATAATGACTCATTACAAATGCCACGTTGCGGTTTTCTCTAAATTCTCCGTGGGCTGCTAAGGTTTGTGTACCAAACGGTATCTTGTCCAGTACCAAATATTCTACTAATGTGCATAATTCCAGTACCGATGTGTTTGTTGGCAAGCCCAATTTGCGCTTTACGAAGAGAGACTTACGTTTTTGAGATCTGACATTGTAGAATAAAGGCCATTAATAAAGCCAATATCATACACCAGGTACCGTTCGTATTCTTAATGAGTTTAGCGCTACTTTTACTTCTGTGTCAGTAAGGCCACCGACTATCAGCCAGGGTTTTACTGTTTTCCCTATATAGCTGAAATCATTGACGATGGTCCGCGGCCTATGATCCGCCTCGACTAAATTGTACTTCTGTTTTGGGGACGTTGATTGTCAGTTGGTTTTCTTGGCATCAATAGGAGGTTTCTCGAAGATAAGTGCAAATAGTTTCGTGTCTCTGCAAATACGTATACACGTATTTAATTGTAAACGTTTGGAATGCTATATATATATATATATATATTGGTCCATAGCACTATTCTATAGAGATCTGGGCCATCAAAGAGTGAAGCTTAAGGGAAGAGGTGCGTTTAGTGGGTATGGGTCTCAGTGGCGTAACATCCATTCGCTGCGGTCGAGTCCCACACAGCTCGAAATGGAAACCGAGTTTTCCTACGCGTAGCAGTAGTGCGTAACTGCATTTCCCCCTCCTCCACAAAAAAATATATATATATTTCCGCGCTCTTGATATAAAGGGTGGCATATGTATATAGATCAGGTCCAGTCCGACTACCCGGCGGCCACTATTGTAGAAAAACCGGGGACTCGGACGAATCCGGCACCATGCGAGACAGTAGACTATTACGCTTGCCCCACGTAAGGCCTTGAAACCGACGCATCGCCGACGCAGAATGCGCCCGCGCCAGGCGGAATATCGTCGAGCTCCCGGCACCACCTGGGTGGACTTGTCGCCATCGAGGGCGCGTTCCACTCGCAAGGCAGACCCTCTTGCAGGGCTCACCAGCGCTGCAAAAATGCTAAGCGGCCATGACCCTCAAGCAGCCAGCGCACTTTGTAACCTTACAAAACTTCTCGGTCCAGTCATCAGGCTGTTATCAGCTTTCGATGTGAAGAAATCTGTCGGGCCGAAACATACATATTGTTTATTTCGCAATAATTTTGCATTTCAAGATGGTACATAAATACAATACAATCATCGTTATATACAATTTTGACACTTTAGCGACCGTCCCACCGGGCAAGAAAGTGCAAAGACCGCCGATGCGACTGGCAGCTCGCTGCGTGGTATTTAGCGCATACCTGCGAGCAGAACCGGCAACGACATTGATCGCCAACTTGGTGAAATCCTTGAGTTGAACACACCAAGTGATGATAGCCATGTACAATGTACCTTGTGTACACGTGCCGGCTAGTGCATGCCATTCCCTCCCAAAGCTCCCTGGTGAGGTACACATCTAACCGTGCTACCTCAGCCGAGGCCTCGGTCACTTTTCCCTGCCACTCCAACAAAAATTGTTGAAGTGGCATTGTAATAGGTGACTTAAGCCTGACTCTGATTATTTCCACTGCCGGTCCGCAACCCGCTAGCAGGTACACAAAGCGATTCCTTGCCGTCCGCGGCAAGCAAAGAACGCGCTTCATATATATTGTAAAGCATCTTTCTAGCTGCGCAAAATTTGCGGCGGAAAGATGGCCCCACACCCTGCCAAGGCTGTAGCTCAACATTGGCACAATCTTAAGCTCAAAAAGACGCAATGCAGCACTCAGAGACAGTCGTCGAAGATCTCTCACCTCTGTGTGAATAGAGGCAATAGCCGCCCGACACCTGTCGCCGATGTGCTTGGTAAAGGTCGTTCCCGTATAGTGCAGTCTCAGACCCAAATACGGGAAGGAGTTGACAAACTCCAGCGGTTGGCCACAGCAGGGTATTACGTCTGCTGCAGCCAATCGACCCCCACGGCGAAACTTAATGGCTTTCGTCTTCCGCGAATTTATTTGTAGGCCCCTACGGTGAAGGTAACCTTCTACGTCGCCGACAATACGACGAATGGCACCGCGGTCCCGGTGGGCCACTACTATGTCATCCGCGTACATAACGACGACGGCGTTTCTAAACTCCTTCCGCACGTGGCGGGCTAGGTCTGCAATGAGCAAAGAGAAGGCTAGGCAACTGAGAGGGTCCCCTTGAGGGGTCCCTACGTTTTGCCTCAGCTGCAAGGTGTCTTCGCCCCTTATGTTTACTTCAAGGCGGTCTTCAGCAAAGAAGCTGGAGAGCACTCGTAGAAAAGAACCACCCACCCCAGCATGTCGAAATGAATCGACTAGTAAGTGACGGGGAGCTTTGTCGAAGGCCTTGACACAATCAATAAAGACGGCGTACAAGTGGCCCCCGGGCACACCCAACACCCGCTCAACTTCCGACTGGAGTACGTGGATCGCGTCCTGTGTACCTCGACCCTTCCTGAATCCGAATTGCTCCGGAGGTAGGGTCTTCTCCACAGTTGGAAACACCCTCGAGATAATCAACTTGGCGAAGATTTTCTTAAGAGTGCGTTCCGACGCGATACCCCGGTAGAGATTTGGATCGTCCACGTTGTCACCGTATTTGCCCTTGAATAGCAGAGTAAGCCTGGCCTCGTGCCAAACCTGGGGTATGTGTCCCCCGCTGAGTATCTGATTAAACAGATTACACAGCTCCCCTGCTAAAACATCGGACGACTCAGCCCAGTGTTCGTAATAGATCCCATCAGGACCACTACTCTTCCTCTTGGGCAACCCGCGCAAGATCTGCACCACTTCTTCCACCGTAAACGGCGAATTCATGCAGTGCTGCTCCAGAGTGAGCGGTCGCTCAATAACTGGGTTAGGCGCGGGGGCGTTTGCATCGAGCAGAAGCGCACTAAAGTGCTGCCGCAACTGCTCCTTTGTCATGCTGTGCATGCCTTTGCTCAGCCGGCGAACAATGTAGACATGGGGTTCGCGCTCTGCTCTCTGAAGCATGCGAAACTCCTCCTCCTCATCATACCGGCGCTTATTCTCTGCGAGCAGTTTCTTGTAGGTTGCTCTATGTCGGCCATAAAGCGCCCTACGATCAGCAACTATCTGGGGGTCGGGGTGCAGAGCCCGTGCTCGGCGCAGGAGCCCCAACACTTCCCGACGTTTTAGGTAGCAGGCCTGTGTAAACCAGGGCCGCGCCCGTCTTTTTCTGTACTTCTTCTTGACTACAGCCGCTTTGACAGTGGCCTCCAAAGCGTGGTTGCTTTGTTCAATGTCAGAAGTTGATCTCAGGAGCCGTAATTTGCGCGTTAATACACGCAAATCTAGCTGCCTAGACAAGTACGTTGTCGGCTGCCGCCGCGGGGCTCGGCCCTGGCCAGGCAGACACAGAGACGCTAGCACCGGCAGGTGCTTCCGTGCTGGAATATTAAGGACCTCGCATCCCTGAAATTCCGTCGGATGTTGAAGGTTATGAAACAGGAGGTCGATAGTGCTTCTTCCACTTTGGCAAACGTACGTGAATTTATCACGCTCATTCGCGCAATGCAGGCCTCTATTCTCTAGAAGCGCAAGAAGCACATCGCCCTTCCTGTCGGTGGCGCCACTATCAATACGACAGTTGAAGTCGCCGCCGACCAGAGTGGGTAGCTGGAGGTTTAGTCCCGCTAGACCAGCACTGATCGCATCGGCAACCTCAACGTCATCGTAGTGAGGTGGCAGGTAGAACAATGCGAGGTTGAAACTACCTGAGGTGAGTGTCATGCAACACTCACCTCGACACACACATTGCATTCGGGGTGACCCTGTTCGTAAATAGATTGAAAGTCCACCTACTGGTCTTCCCCGCCCTCCGTCTGGAAGACTCGCTAGCAGATGAAAACCTCGCATCTCATCGAGATGCAGTTCCACTCGCATAAAAGTTTCCGTCAGGAGTACAATGTCCACACCTTCAAACAAACGTTCTGGTGCTAGCTGTAAAGCCCCAGATAAACCTTCACAATTCCAAAGCAATAATTTGCAGCTGCGAGCAGCATGCAGCTGCCTTGGCAGAAGGCGTCATTGCTGTCTAGCTGTTAAGCCATGCCCGTCAGTAAACTCTTCGCATACCCTAGCCTGAGCCGGCGGAGCCCCCAGCCAGCGCCGGAAACTCACGCCTTTCGGCCAGAAGGCGCTACTTGAAACGTTACTAAAGTCACTATCACCAAAGGCCACGCAGAAGACGGAGTCCGGCCGGGAAACTTTGAGTTTCCAAATAGCACGCACTACAGTATGTCTCCCGGTTAGCCAACCACGCAGCTGTTCTGCCGACGTTTTCCGGCTGAAGCCCTCCAAACGGAGAGCTCTCATGGGCAACACACGGTTTTTACACAGTGTTATCTCACCCAGGTCTACTTCAGCACTTCCTGCTCGAAGAGGACGGTGCTTCCTATTCGCGTTAGTTTCGCGTTTTTTTGCTGCCGTTTGCTTGTGAAGTTGAGAGGCATGTCGGGCCGAAACATTATGCCTCAAGACGTCTCCGAAAATAAAGCCGGTCCGAACCGGCACATGACGGCAGCAACACACTCGAACATTGAACACCCATTTTTGCCCCCCGTCAGCAATCCGGTCGACAACACTGATGGTACCCACCTGCGCGAAAAACTCGCCGAGTACACAAAGACATACAAACGGCTTGACACCATCCCTAAAAGTGCCCGTCTTGCACTTGCGGTAGCGCAGACACACTTTCACTCGTGCATCAAAACAATGACGCGCATAGCTGGGCCAACCTACTGGTTTTCGCGCATACAGTTCTCAGAGCTCCATGACGAAAACAGAACCATCTTAGTTGGACCACATACCTCAGAGACAAAATCGAGGAACATAGATCAAGTCGTGGGCCTTCACCCGAATTGGTCCCAAGGAAGCACTGGAACAAGCGACCTAACGAGGAGGTAATTAGTTATTTATATTCCACTGTAACCACAAAATGAATTGTGGTGAATGATAAATGTATTTAGATATACATGCCAAACGAGTAATAAATCAACCAATGTATATTTAAGTATAGTAATAGCAATGTTACACTCTTGTTTGCAGTAGTTCTTACCGGCCTCTGTATTTGCAAATCATATAAAAACATGCGCAATACTTGGTACTAGACGTCCGACACCCACCGTTGAAAACGATTAAGACGAGATATATCCAAGATCACTAAGTCAAATCCAGGCAAAATGTCTACGAACAAAACTTGTCCATACGTGTTACGTCGTCAGCAGACCTACCGTCTGTGACCGCCAAACTCTAAATTGTTCTCGCCAGTACTAAATCAATATCAGTTGTAGACTCCACGTTTGTTTCGTCAATATAATGCATCTGTATGAAACTATAGCGTTCTTAAGATCTACGCATTCGCGTTTCTTCGCCTTCCCGGCGTACCTCACCGGTGACTGAAATATACCATAAACATTAAAAAACACACTCATGACTTTATGTAAATGCCCTGCAATACATGTTCGCCATGCCGTGCAATCATAGCGAAATCGTGTGGCACTTCTTAAGGGGTTGTTTGATTATCTCGTTCCGTCTCTATGTCTTCTGAAACTGTCAAATTGGAGATTCACAGGCGGATGTAGACCACTCTACTTCGTCTCTATATTTCGTATAGGAAAATAGATTGCAGATTAATACTACCGTCCTTAGGATTTCGCATGGCGCCTAGCCATGAAGATAGTGCAATTGTAAGCCACTTTAATAGAAAGGGTCCTACGCAGTTTGAGCTGGTTAAATTACCAGTTTTTGTCGGTTTAAACTTAGCCTCTCAGAGTTACCTCTTGCTAATCCTGTAGTGTCACATACGTCACGTTTGATTATCACATTTACCGTCACATACGTCACAACTACTTACGCTGAGAAAAGGGTTATTTTAATGGGGTACAACCTAATATTGACCTGGCCTTCTATTATTATTAGTCTTTAGTATATGCTTAAATCGGTAAATTAGTATAGATGGCTTTGGTGTAGAGACAGTGAGTTGTGTATGAATATTTTCTGCAAGGACTCATACAATCAATAAAAGTTCGGAGATGATCGTAAGCTCTTAGTGAGATAAGTAGCATCCTGAGCCGTGTAGCTGGATGAGGCAAACTTTCGTCCGGGTGGAGATGTAGCGCATATGGAGGCCTAAACCTGTCAATGTCGACAACAGCGCATTGAAGAAGATCAGAAGAAGACACATTACAATTCCAACAGAGGGGACAACATTATAGTACGCGTTAGTCACGTGGTGCTTTGCCAAGTGGTGAGAGATACAAGTAGACGTCATAGGACGTGGCAAGTATAGGGCCAGATCAGGAATGGCGATCTGTATGTGCCAGGGCAGAGGATGCTAAAAGCCACTCAATCTCGTACGCCGCTGTTTCTGCGGAGATCTCGGTTCCATTCGCCCCTCCGATGGGTAGATGATCGCGTCGGAGGTGCTAATACATTTAAAGCTCCTTTTGTTTTTACGAGTTTGGGTGGCCATGCCTTGGTTTAGCGCTTGTCGGCTATTTGGAGATCTCTCCATGAAGAAATTCAAACCCTTAAGATGACGTGCTTCTGAGGTAAACAAGTACTTTCTAAACTAGAAATTTTTACACCTGTGGTAGTGATACACCAATAATATTAGAACCCAAAACAGATCGGGGAAAGCACGGAGACAGCGAAGGAGCGTAGAAACTCAAGAAACGCACAAAGGGAAAGCGCGACGGTTGTTCTTGACTCCGAAGGCGACGGGACAGTCGTAGAAAAGGGTCCTAAATTGAATTTGAAAAGTTCGTAGAGAAACTAGAGTGAGCGGCCATGGGACAAGAAACTAGTTATCACCGGGGACTTCAGTGCTGCCAGCACGGCATACGAGAGCCGGCTTACATATAAGAGGGCACATATTTTTACAAGAATAATTAGCCAAGAGGAGCCTACTAGTACGTAATGATGGAGTGACTGCTACTTTTCTAGAAGAGACTAAACAGCTTTTACAGACCTAACTCTAGTCAGCGAATCAGCGTCTACTTAATGGGATGGCGCGTTGCACAAAAGAAGGAGACCTCAAGTGATCAAAAACATCTGTTTTCAGCTCAGAACACCCAACTCATCCTTGACATTCACAAGTGAGCGCTGGCAGATTCGTAGCCTTGATATGAGAATCCTGCAGACTGAATTAGGCTCAGTAGCCGGCTTATGCAAATCCAAGTTGGCGAGCATCAGCACGCTGCCATGCTCACTTCTGCACGCGTTAAGGCGGGCCCTTTACACCATTGCAAAGACCGCCGCTCACCTAAATAGTGTCGAAATAAAAAGATGGCCAAGGCACGAAAGGCATGTACTAAGCTTCAAAGAAACCGTGGGCCAGAAGTGCCATTATTGCACGAGGAATGGGTGCAGGTTACACCTGGGGTGACCAAGGGGAGCTAGACTAAAGGTCTATATAATATCGGAACTCAGAAAGTGTTATGAGTGGTTGCTTCACCGATTGACATCGGTTGTTAACATAATGAACAACTCTGGTTCCGACTAGTCACGGTTAGATCTAGAGCTACATGGTCAAAATAAGAAGTTGATTATATGACCTCGGCGACAGCGCAGAGGGGGGCGACGAATCTGTTCGGCGCGATTTTGGCGTTCAAGACAGCCAATGAAACCAGTAGGCGCAAGAAGTGACGCATATGTATTGTCTATTATTGAAACTGTAGTGTCCACCCCCCTTACGACCGGACGACGACCGATACGAGTTCGCCATTCTCTCGCTCAAACAACACACGTCTTCTGCCTGGCTCGAACAAACGATTACTCTCTCATTTATTCTCATGCCTCCTTATATACTCACAGATTGCCCGCGCATTTAGTGACTTCCCGCGTCTTCGCTAGTAGGGTGGCGGCATCTTCTATTTAGCGCCATATAGTTAGCTTGCTTCAGCGTTGCCGCCAACAGACGATATATATATATACCCACGCAGCTTAACGGACGCTGCTATCCTACATTCTCCCCCCTTCACCGGCTTGTTTCGAATTCGGTCCCATCTTCACCCACGAACTCCCGTAGACGGCTCGGTGCGCGTCTCATCCGCCGTGGACGTCCTTCACACGGCGCGCTGTTGTTTTCGTGTTGATCTTCTGGCGCCCCTCGTCTTACTTCTTCAGGTCTCTGTTATGCACCTTGATTCGGGCGCTGTAGATAGCTTGGCCTTTGCGCTGCCCTTGCTACCTGTGGTTGGCCGGCACGCGTCAACCGGTTTCTGTGCCATCTCCTACCGTCTTCCAACTCGTACATGTTTTCACCGACTTGTCTTTTAACTCTCGTCGGTGGTCCATATTTCTCCTCCCCCTTTGCAGCGACTGGTCTCCGTATTCTGACCCAGTCACCGGGCGCGAACTTGGTTTCCACTGCCGCTCTCCTCCTGTCTGCGTACTCCTTTTGTTTGCTCTGTTTTGTCTCCACTCGCACTCGCTCATCTTCATCATTCTGATTGTTGTTTCCTCGCCGGAGACCCGCGTCCAGTTTCGTCCTCATAGACCGTCCATGTAGTAATTCAGCGGGCGATTTGCCTGTCGTTGCCTGTGCGGTTGCGTTGTATGCGCCGATCATCTCGGTCAGGCCTCTCCGCCGGTCGCCGTTCATTTGGGCGGCCGACCAGATGAAGCCGCCCAGTGTCCTATTGAATCTTTCCACTAACCCATTTGCTTGAGGGTGGTACACGGGTGTACGTATGTGTCGAATTCCGAATTCGGTCATGAATTCTTCGAACTCATAGCTCAGGAACTGGGGTCCGTTGTCCGTTACTATGCTGGCCGGAATGCCTTCACGGTATATGAGCCGGTGTTGCATGCCAATGATCCGACGAGCTGTTGTTTCTGCCATGAACTCTACCTTCGCCCACTTCGAGTAGTAATCCATGACAACCACCGCGTACCGCGCTTCCGGTCCCAATGAGCTGTCTGGGCCTCGGATGTCGACTGCTAGCCTTGTCCACGGCTGAGCTGGCCAGGGCGTCGTCCTCACGGGTGCTGTGGTAGCCACCGCTGTCTTGTCATGTAATGCGCACAACCGGCACTCTCGTACCGCGGGAGGTAGAATGTAGGATAGCAGCGTCCGTTAAGTAGTGCGCCCATAGACAGCGTCGGTTGACGGCAATGCCGAAACAAGCTCAATACATAGCGCCAAATAGAAGATGCCGCCACCCTACTATCGAAGACGCGGGAAGTCAGTAAATGCGCGGGCAATCTCTGAGTATATAAGGAGGCACGAGAATAAATGAGAGAGTAGTCGTTTGTGTGAGCCAGGCAGAGGACGTGTGTTGTTTGAGCGAGAGCCTAGCAAACTCGTATCGGTCGTCGTCCGGTCGTTAGGGTGGTGGACACTACAGAAACCTTCCAGAAAATATATATACACATACATTCCAAGCAAATATTTCGGTATTCCAGTGTCAATCCCAAGTCGGATTTTAGCAATAAGTTACATATATGTGTGACTGTGTAGGTATCTACTTGTGTGGTATTAGGTTAGCACACTCACACTCGGTAGGGAATGCAACTGTCGGCCTTTACCTGCGACTGACTGCGACTGCATACTGATTTTATAATTATGTTACTGTTCTTTCACCGTGTATAAGTGTGGTAAACATTGTATATCACCTAAGTACTTCCCGTTCCCATTTAATTATTGCATTCACCGAGAACTTAAGCATTGTAAAATACAGTTGTCTAATCTGTTTGAGTTGAATTCGATTCTCAATTCAAACTATTCAATCGTTTATTTTACTCAAATAGAGTATGTAAAAGATGGTGCATATTGTTAAACATAAATGTTTGTTGTCCTGCCGTTTCACCGAGAGAAGAGTGCAAAGGTCTTCGTTGCAGTGCCGGACAATCAACCGCGTGGTTCTTAGCGCATTGCTGCGAGCAGAACCGACGAATACACTGACTACTATAGTCTTCATGAAACTCCCTATGGGAGCATACGGGGTGATGGAACCCGTGTACGATGTACCTGGTATAGACATGCCTGTCATCGAAGGCCACTCCGGTCCACAACCAACGAGACTTAAAGACGTCAAGCGTTCTTACCTCCGTCGCTGCCTCCGTGACTTTGCGTGGCCACTCTCGCAAGAATTCGTTAAGTGGCTCCGTCACTGGCATACGCAACCTAAACCGAAGCCGAAAGCAATTCTCAATAAGCAATCTTAGCCAACAGATCGAGCGACGTGCAATGACTTGTATAGCATGTACAAATATCCCTAAGTTAGTACAGTTTTGCGGAAATATCTCGCGAGCTTGCGGGGAGGCAGAAAATATATTTTTTGATCGGCGTGGTTTAGATAACAACGCTGACAATAGGTTCCACCGTGCCCTACAAACTGCTTGATAACCAAATTAACCAACTTCGGCACCAAGGATTCTCTTGGGCAGCCTAAACAAGAGGAGATAATAGCTACTTCCAAAAAGGTCACTATACTCTAAGGTATAAGAGCAATACATGCTTCTATATTATCATCACTTGATTTGTTGTTAGACGTTATCCGAGATTTAATGTGCATCTGTGTACGCACATTTAAACGGTTAAGTCAAAGGGTTCAAAATACTAAGTGTTTATTATTTTTGTTTTAATGTAGTCCCGCACTTTTAAACGCACCCTTTAGATAATAAAGCAACCGCTCGTTAATTAATTTTGCGGGCTCGAAAGCGATGACAATAAAGCACAAGCATGTTCTGAATTTTGTAATTACAGATGAGCCTAGCAATGAAGGTTCCGTCCCGGCGATTAACTGCTTGAGATATAATGCCAGCATAAGTTGCCACCAGACACGATATCAAAACAGAGAAAGATTGAAGTTTCACGTTTTATGCTTTGAACACAAATGACGTAGCCGCCTCGTACACATTAGAACTTAAGGTGCTATTCAATAATTTAGTTTTTCGACTTTTTTTGAGGCACATCAAATTGAATTAACCTGAAGTAACTGAAAAGATAAGTAAGAACGAACTGTAGATGTGTTTTTAATCTTCGTCATGCCTCTGAGAAGTCTTCCAAAAAAGTTGGTAAATGTGAGCGCAAAGGACTGAAGAGTATTCGAGGGTGGTCGTAAAGAGGTCTCACTCGTTGTCCTTGCGACTGTGTCGAAATTGACAGCAAAAGGTCCAGTTGGGGCGGCAATTTTGTGTTAGTTTTAAAAGGTCTCACTTTTTCTTAATAACAAGGTTATTTTTTCAATTTTAGATCATCCTTCGTCCTCTCGGGTTTCGAATCACCCAGTTCAACACAATGGTTCTCTTCGTGGTATGCCAGACACAACGAATGTCCGTTTTTGGATTGGATTGCTGCCTGTGACGAAATGGGGTCTTTTACGACAATGTAAATTGGTCTTTTACGACAATGTAAATTTTGAAGATTCTGGTGCTCTCCAGGCTGATTTCACCAGAGACGAAGACCTCAAAGAGAATAACCCATTCGCGCAAGAGATTGCCTCTGTTTGGTGAATAGGAATGGTATCGTCCACCACGGGTTTCTTGCCAGTAGCCAAAAGATAGACACGAGTGTCTACTGTAATCAGCTCGACGGAGTATTTGTCGCCCTCCAAATGAAGAAGAGACACAGTCTCGTAACTAGAAAGGGCGTTATCTTTCACCAAGACAACACGAGGCCGTGTGTGAGTTTACCTGGCATTCGCAAGAGGATAGCAAGCTTCGATTAAAACATTTTGCCGCATCCACCGCACTCACCGAACATCGCATCGTTAGACTACCGCCTATTTAGATGTCTCAGAACTAACTGCAGAAAAAGAAATCCGCTTCTCTGGAAACGGTAAGAAACACGTGGACATTACCCAAGAAGCAAAAGCCATAAGTTGTGTTATGCAAATCTATTTAACAAATCTATTTAATATATATACATATATACAGGGTGTGACTGAAAGAATTTTATAGCGGTACATAAAATTGTAGAGCTCGTTAAAACGAATATTTTTTCCAATGGAACATGTGCTCTGAGAAGTCTTGTTTCGGAGTTACAGTAAAATTACTACAATTTGTGACACTGGTGTTTTTGCCCGACATAGGAGCACAAAATGTGCTGTTGCGAGACAACCAGTCTTCTTAGACAGAAACTAAGCACACCGTCGTGTTCGTGATAAAATTCTGCTCAATCTGAAGAATATGCATGGCCGGTCAGAAGATGCGACATGGTCGCTTAGAAGAGAATTCGCCAAAAATAAAGTTCTTTATTAGCGTTCACGCCAAATACTTTAGAATCATAACCCTACGACCACCCACGTGTTCAAAGCTAACATATACAGCAAATGCGCATTTCATGACGATCATTTTGGTACCAAACGTATGGCAATGCGAGCTGTGGTTGCGGAGTAATTACGATTTTTTGGTGGGATGTCCAGATTAAGTGCATGTAAAATGACGCGCTGCGGCTGTCGCGCGACACGTCGGCGGTAGTGAACGTCGCCACACAGTCATTTTACATGCACTTAATCTGGACATCCCGCCGAAAAATCGTAATTACTTCGCAACCACAGCTCGCATTGACATATGTTTGGTACCAAAATGATCGTCATGAAATGCGCATTTGCTGTATATGTTAGCTTTGAACACGTGGGTGGTCATAGGGTTATGATTCTAAAGTATTTGGCGTGAACGCTAATGAAGAACTTCATTTTTGGCGAATTTTCTTCTAAGCGACCATGTCGCGTCTTCTGACCGGCCTTGCATATTCATCAGATGGAGCAGAATTTTATCACGAACACGACGGTGTGCTTAGTTCTGTCTAGGAAGACTGGTTGTCTCGCAACAGCACATTTTGTGCTCCTATGTTGGGCAAAAACACCAGTGTCACAAATTGTAGTAATTTCACTGTAACTCCGAAACAAGACTTCTCAGAGCACATGTTCCATTGGAAAAAATATTCGTTTTAACGAGCTCTACAATTTTATGTATCGCTATAAAATTCTTTCAGTCACACCCTGTATATGTATATGTATATATATATGTATATATATATATATATATATATATATATATATATATACCTTCTTGTTTTATTTTATCTTGTTACCCTCGCTAGTCCGTGTTGTTCACTGGACCCGCAAGCTTATATCATATTGATATAACTTGACTCCATTTCGTAATGATCTTTATTCGAAGTTCGCTGTTCATTGTGCTTGGTTCAACTCTGGCGCCAATGTTGAGTTTTCCCAGCTAGCCGCGGATGGCGCCACGGTAGCCGCTTGAGCAAGGAGTTCGATTAGGGCCCCGAGAAGGGCCTCACAGCACAATGTGCGCTAGAAAGAGCGCGCAGAACCCGAAAAAGGGTTGACTGTGCGCGTGCATATGATGTTGTTGTTTTTGTTGTTGGTGTTGTTGGTAATCAGTCGTTGGAATCGCCTAATCACACACACAAAGACATTAAACAAGAGCAAAACATGTTCTGCATAATTTTTAAAACACACATGCATTCACAACTCGTGCCGAGGAAGACTGAGGAAGTCTTCGTGAGGCACCACGTGGACGGAGCGCGGCTCGAATGCGGCGTTCCGCGCACAACCGCGCAGTCTTCCTACTAATTGGGATGCGCGCGAATCGCTGCCTCCCAAAACAGAGCACACAGTACCATGCTTGGCTAGCTACTTCAATTGGGCTAAAACAGAGGAGCATGCAACTGAACTTGCAAGTTTCGACCAAGCTAGGCGGCTATTTGTATGCAGACGGTATGCAGACTAAACCCGAGGCCGGCCGATGCTGTCTCTCTATGCCGGCCTTGCATCCTGCTGTCCGGTCGGTCATGTGGCAAATGTTTTGACAGCCATGTCACCAGCAGTCGACCACACTGCTGGTGGTGTTGGCGCCGGCTCTGAACGGAACTGAACGGACAGACGGGTGGGCAGCCTTCGAGAGACCTCCGAGAAACCAGAATCAGTCAGAGCGCGTGCGCGTGAGTGAGTGAAGCCTGGTCATCAGTAAGGACGTCGCGCTTGTAGTCATGAGTGGCATGCTTTCTCTTCGTGGCCGTCCGTCGTCATCAGTATCAGCAGCAGCAAGCATTGTCGTCAATTGTCGTCATCAATCACTGAATAATAACGAGATACCTACAGATAAATCAATATATACACGTGATTGTCTGACGACACCAGCAGACGCATCAGCGCGTATCTTTCTCGAGAGAGAGCCCGGTAGCCTTTCTCTCTCTCTCTCTCTCTCTCTCTCTAATTGTTGTTGCCGTTGTCGTTGTTGTCGTCGTCACCGAAACGAGCGCAAACACTCGTCTAGCGGGTGCCCGACTGGCAGACCGGTTCACAGACACATCGGTGGACAGACATTCAGACAAACAGGCAGACAGGCGGATAAACAAACAGACAGACAGGCAGACAGATAAACAAACAGACAGACAGGCAGACAGATAAACAAACAGACAGACAGGTAGACAGACAAACAGATATACGGACAGACAGACAAACAGATAAACAGACGGACGCACAGACAGACAAACAGATAAACAGACAGGCGGACGGATGGACAGACAGACAGACAGACAGACAGAGAGACAGGCGGGCTGGCAGACAAACAAACAGATAAACGGACAGACAGGCAGGTAAACAGACATACAGGCAGACAGCCAGACAAACATACATACATGCAGACAGCCCAGCAGACAGGCAGACAGACAGAAAGATGGGCAGACCAACAGCCGACCGATTCGAAATTGGCAGGCGGCAGAGGCGCGGGGCAAGTCGCCGGGCCTAGCGGAGCGCGCAGCTGCAGCGGCGGCGGCGGCGGCGACGGTTATGGTGATGGTGGGGAGGGCAACAGCATTGGGCGCTGCTACTCATGACGGCGACGACGATACGGCGACCACAACAACCACAACAATCGCCGCCCCCACCCAGCCCCACCGCCCCTATCGCCACCGCCGCCGCCGCCGCCGAATCAGCCAGAAGCGCCACTTTCGAGATCAGCGACAGCGTATTTGTCGTTGACGTCGTTATCGTTGGTATTGCTGTTGTTGTCGTCGTCGTCGTCATCATCACTATTGTAGACTCATACTGTAGTTACCGTCATTGTTATTAACTGATACTGTAGTTGTCGTCATACTGTTGTTGATTAGTACTGTTGTTGTTGTTGATGTTGTTGTTGTTGATGTTGTTATTGTTGCTGCCGCCCGACGTTGCCGCTGCCGCCGACGTTGCGCTGCTGCTGCTGCTACCGCTACGGCGGTCAGCAACAGGAGAGAGAGCGACAAACACAACGCGAGGAGGGTGGCGGACGGGAGTGAGTATTCCTGTTCCCTCCCCTGCGCTCTGCTTGTTCGCTGCCTATTTGCTATAATATTACTATCACTCACTACTAGCCGTCGTGACACTTACTACTACTACTACTACTACTACTATACCAACTACTATGAGCGCGAGACGAATGCCATCCGCGCGTTCGGCCGTCCGTCGCTGACCGGGCCACCAATAACAATATTATCGAGGAGCCGAGAAACAGCAGCAGCAGCAGCAGCAGCGGCAAAAGCAACAGAAAGGCCAGAAACAGTTGAGACCGAAACAGCACGGGGGCAAAAACAATCATAACAACACTCAGCTAGAGAGTTACACCAGCAACCAAGGGGACGTTCTTTTTTCTGCCTGCTGGCGTTTCTGCTTTTCTGCCTAATAGAAGCGAGTGTGGCTGCTGCCGCCGCCACCACTGCCGTGGTGTAGTTGTACAAGTTGTATTTAGTTAAGTAGTTGTAATTGTTGGTAGTTATGATGACGAAGATGATGATGATGATGATGGAGATGAAGATGATGAAAATGATGCTGCCGTCAAGCTACGGCAGCGAGTTCCGACGACGACGCTCGTAGTTCTGAAGATTCTGAAGATCCGGCTACATTTGTAGCAGAAGATATCTTGCTCGGGTTGTTGTTGTTGTTGTTGTTGTGGTGGCAACGGTGGTCAAGAAGTTATTGTTGTGGGTAGTGGCGGCGCTCGAGTCTACCACCGCCGCCGCCTCTCGCCACTGTCGCTGGTGTCGCCTCCAACAGCCCCATCATCCTCATCATCAACACCATCATCAACATCATCATCACGTACGGCGGCGCCATCAACATCATCTTCAGCGGTGCGATCATCACCACCACCACCACCATCATCATAATAATCATCATCATCATCATCGGAGTTCGTGCCCCTTCTTCATTCGTGCCCCCTCTTTCACATCCGTGCCCTGTCTCTCCTCTCTCTCTCTCTCTCTCTCTCTCTTTCCCGTCCTCCTGCCATCATCGCCACGACCGCCGGCGGTGGCCTCACGGCAACGAAGTTTCCGCCTTCTCTATCCCCACGCCTCTCCCCTTCACCCCGCCGCCGCCGCCGCCTCCGCCGGTCGTCCTCCCGGCTGGCCCCCATACGTGTCTCCCCCTCCCCCCTTCCCCCACCTGTCAGGCCCCCGTTTGGTTTGGGGCCCCGTCCTCACACGGCCACCGCCGCAGCCACCGTCATCGTCGTCGTTTCATGCTGCTGATAGTGGTAGAGGCGCCACTGCCGTTGCTGCTGCTGCTGCTACCGATGCGACTGGCGCTGTGACGACGGCGACGACGACGACAACGACAACGACGCCGCCGCGCCGCCGCCGCTGCCGCCGCCTCCGAGGGCCGGCCGAGCCTGTCTGCTTGCCCTCCTGCTTGCCTTGTTTCCCGCGCGCTGCCCCAGCCCAGTGACCTACTTTGAGAGCTCGTCGACGTTCTACTACTACGACGACGACAACGACAACGACGAGCAAGCAGTACACAGATACTACGACAGCTACTACGACTATTACGAGAGCTACTACTACAACAGCTACTACGACTACTACAACAGCTACTACTACTACAGCTACTACAGCGGCTACAACTGGCCCGCTTTCCCGGTGCTGCTGCTGCTGCTCAGCGTGGCCGGCCGGGTTGTCTGCGCCATCGTTTCCTCTGTCCGTCCGTCCTTGTTGTGGTCGGTGTCGTTGTCGTCGTCGTTTCTGTTATCTGTCATCGTCGTCGTCATCATCGTGGACTTTGTTGTTCCATCGATGTCGTCGTCGTCGTCGTCGTTGTCATCTTCCTTGTCGTTGATGTCGACGTCCTCGTTCCTGTTGTCATTGTCGTTGTTGTGGTAGTTGTTGTCAGTGTTGTTATTGTTGTTGTCAGCGCCGTGGTGGTGGTGGCGGTAGTGGTGGTAGATGTAATAGTGGTCGTCGACGTCGCCGTCTTCTTCGTCGTCGTCGTCGTCTTGGAGACTACTGCGCCTAACTGACAGACTCACTGACTGACTGCCGAATAGTCGGACGGACAAACAAACAACAGACTGCCCTCCTCCTGCCCGGGCTGAGCTGTGCGGCCAGGCCAGTAAGTGAATGAGTGAATAAGTGAGTGAGTGAGTGAGTGACTGACTGACTGATTGGATGGGCGAGTGACTCTCTGACTCTACTGAGACTGACTGAGTGACTGAGAGTGACTGGCGTGTAGGGTGCGTCGATTCGAGTACGGCAGCTGGCGTAGCTGCTGCTGCTGCTGCTGGCGCTACCGGCGCTACTGGCGCTGTAGTGGTTGTTGTGTGTAGAGGTGGTGGTGCTGGTGGTAATCGAGCTGGTGGAGCTGGTCTATGCTGCTGCTGCTTTGTGGTGCTCCTTTGCCCCCGTTGTCATCGTCGTCGTCGTCGTCGTGTTGTCGTCGTTACGATCCATGTTGTTGTCGTTTCGATCGATGTTGTTGTTATTCATGTTGTTACTGTGATCGTCGATGTTGTCATCTCTGTGTTGTTGTTGTTGTTATTGTTGTTGTCGTCGTCGTCATTGCTGTCATCGTCTCTTCTTGTTGTCATTGCTGCTGCCGCCCGCCACCGCCACCGGCCATAACCAGTGGCCCCAGTGTTAGTTAGTCGCAGCCAGCCGGTGGTAGATGGGTGGGCGCTGAAATTGTTGTCGACAACAGTGTGTTGATGCTGCATGCTAGTGAGAGACGATATACTTCGAGGTTGAGCGGTGTGTTTTGTAACAACGGTGCCGCGAGTGACGCGCGCTCAAAAAACCGCTCTATACACGACAGCGACTACAACAAGAATAGCAATAACAATAACGACAACAACACCATCAGCAGCAGCAACAACAACAACATTGACAAACACAACAAAGGCTGCGGCAACAATAACCACACAGCCATCAGATCAACAACAACAACAGAGCACCAATAATAATCGCGTAACGACAGCGACGACGACAACAACAACATCAACAACAACAGCAACAACCAGAACAACAGAAACAGCTCGAGAAGAAGACAATAATAATAAGAAGAAGACGATAATGATGAGAAAAACAAACAGAGCACCGGGTAAAGAAATATCGTGCTGCTGAACAACGCAACCAGCGTCTCTCTCTCTCTCTCTCTCACAACAAGCAACCACACTATAACGACAACAATCAAGCGATTCCATATCGGCAATAAACAACAACTACAACCGTTTTTGTTGTTGTTATTGTTGTTGTCGGCCTTGTCACCGACGCCGCCGCCGCCGTCGTTGTTGTTGTTATTATTGTTGTCATCCTCATCATTATCATCATCATCAACATCATCATCACTACCCAGCGTGATTCCCGTGATATTGTGATAGTTACCGGTGTGGTTCATGAACATGGACGTGATTGTGGTTATTGCAGTTGTTACTGCTCTTGTTACTTGTGCTTGTTGTTATGGTTAGTGTGGTGATGATGATTGTTGTTGTTGTTGTTGGTATTTGTTCTTGTTGGTGCTGTTAAAGTTGTAGAAATAATTGTTGTCTCTGTGAATGTGTCTAGCAATTAAATTGATTCAGGATTGTCACCGACAGAAGTTGATGAGAGGGAGAAGAGCAAACCAACATCAAAAATAATAACGACAACAACACAACAACGACATCGACGATCCAAAGAGCTACCCGACAGACAACAAATCACTAAACTCACAGCAACCCGATTACGAGACTGCTCGATTGCTTGCGAGTCGACTCACGAACAGGAAGAACATCGATATCTCCGTGTCAAGCCGCCAGTCAATTTACAGCCGTTGTCGTCGTCGTCATCTTTGTCAAAATCGTCGTCACAAATTGTGAAAATCCTGCTTCTGCTAGACGCTGCTGCAGGTGGAGGTGCAGGTAGTAATTAAGAGTGCTGCTGCTGCTGCAGGTGGAGGTGAAGGTGGTAATTAATAGTGCTGCGGCTGCTGCTGTTGCTGTTGCAGGTAGTGATGAGTGGTGCTAAGTGGTGAATGGGCAGGTGTGGATGGGTGGTTGAATTGGGCTCGCGTCGCGAATCAGTGCGTTAGTGAATGAGCACGCGCGCAAATATTGATTGTGCTGCTCGATATCGCGGATTTGTATTGCTGTAGAAGAAGCAAGACTAGAGGAGCAAGATCGAATAGTGGACGAACGAGCTATGGACTAAGCATCACACACACACACACAGAGACACACAGAGTGTCAATGTGCCACCAGCCACCAGCAACAACGTGCAAGACAGCTATGAGCAACAACAGAAGCAGCTGCAATAACAGCCGCAGCCGCAGCAGCAGCAGCTCCATAACCGCGCACGCGTGTTCAAGCGCGCGCCGCGGTTGAAAACCACGGGGGCAACCGGTGTGCCGTTGGACCTCTCACGCCGGCGCCAGGGCGCCGGGACGACCGGTATCACCCGCCCGCTGCCGCTGTCCGCGCGGCGGTGGTGTTATGTTTGCGGCGCCCTACAGCGTGCAGAATGTGTATGTTGTGATGCTGCACCAGCTGGTCTGGCTGTTCTGGTTGTTGCCACCGCCCCTCCGCCAAAGTTATGAATTGTCCACAACAACAACAACAACAACAGCCCGAGCGACTGCGGACAACAACGGCGGCAAGAGAAACAAGAATTCAAATACAGCAAAAATACGAAACAGCCACAAGAACCACGACAACGAGCAAAACAACAACAACAACAACAGCAACAACTACTAACTATTTAGATATATAAGCATATATACGTATAGGTGTAGGGTGGAAACCGATATACAGACGGACGGACGGATGGACAGACAGACAGAAAACTAGGGAGATGTAGTGCGGAGAAGAGAAACGAGATCTGTGTGAAGTCATGAGCCGTCATGGTGGTAGTGATAAGAGCGACGCGTTGCTCATAATGAAAATGGATAACTGTTTTTAGCCCGTACGTCGTCAGCAACAGCAGCAACAACAACAACAACAACAAACATGACGGCAAACACAACAACAGTGGCAGCAAAAAGTGACAACCACGACAGCAACAAGTGACAACGACAACAACAGCAACAAGTGACGACGACAACAACAGCAACAAGTGACAACAACAACAGCAACAAGTGACGACAACAACATCAAAGACGAAGACAACAACTCGCGTCCCAAACGTACTGCGGACTATGCGGTCGCTGGCTGCAGGCGAGCAAGCTGACTCGCCCGATTCCCTAATGCCCCAGTCCCAGATCAGCAGCAACAACAGCAGCAGCAACAGCAATAGCACAACAACAAATCTCGAACAGCAACAAACGCTGACGAACATTAACGACATTGGCGGCGGTGAGAACGACGCTTACGACAACAACATCATCATCAACGGAGACCGCGTTATCATCATCATCAGCAGCCGCAGCAGCATCAGCAGCAACAACAACTTCAACAGCCACGACAACAACAACACCAATCCCCATATCAACTGCCCCCACAACAACAATAACAACAACGACTACAGGCCGCGGGAGTTGCGCCAACATTGTTAACAACAACAACAACAAAAACAACAACAAGAGCAACAACAGCCGCGACAGCAGCAGCAGCAGCAGCAATAGGAACAACAGCGTCCATTGAAACGACACCGCCGACGTCCCTAACAGAAAGATTTGCTGAAGGAAGCATTTGAACAACAACGACACCGTCGGCATCATCATCAACTGTGGTGGTGGTGACTCGGAGAATACCGACGACAGAAACAACCCGACCACAACGACGACAGCCACAACAACCACAACGAGCATCACGATCGGATCGGCGAGCATCACGACGACAACGCCATCCGGCATCACCGCCATCACCACAACCGCGTCAACTTCACAAGGTAGGAATATGATGGTGATGTGGAGCTCGAGGGAGATTTCCAAGCCACACACTGTCTCGCACGCATACACATACACAGAGTCACTGCAACCTGGCAGATAGATAGACGCTAGTAAGAAGGGCTTCGTCGGGCCCGGTGGCGTGGTGGTGGCTTAAGTCTGCGCCTCGCAGCCGGAGGAGGCACCGGTAGATAGGTGCGCGGGGGGGGGGGCGGGGGACGAGCCCCACCGTTGCCCCACATTTGTATTTATGGGGGTAGTCCGTCTATGAAGCAGCAATGCGAAAAGCAGTCCCATGGACGTTAAATCCTGGCTGAGAGTCAGCCCCGAAAGGATTTTTTTAGTAAGAAGGGCTTCGTCGAGCCCGGTGGCGTGGTGATTTAAGTCTGCGCCTCGCGACCGGAGGAGACGCATAGGAGGTGCGCGGGTTCGAGCCCCACCGTTGCCTCACATTTGTATTTATGGGGGTCCGTATTTATGGGTCTATGAAGCAATGTGAAAAACAGTTCCGTGGACGCTGTTAAATCTTGGCTGAGAGACAACAGCCCAAAAACTTTAGTAAGAAGGGCTTCTAGCCAGACAAGCTCAGGACCGACGAACAGCAAATCGATAGACTGATAGACAGACACACTTACGGGCAGACTAGAGTCACCATAGTCATCATAAGTTTAATCACGATCGCTCACCAATCATCGTCGTCATCACCACCATCAGCACAATCACCATCACTCATCAATCAACATCAACATTCGCATTTTAATAAGCATCGATCGTAAATCAACATCATCATTCCCATTTCAATAACCTATCGCGATAATAAATTAACACCATCATCATTCGCATTTTAATCACCATCACTCATCAGTCATCATCACCATCATCATCACCGCCACATGACTTGAACATGACATGAAAAAGACTATGACTAGCCATCCTCACTATCACTCGAATCATCATTATCATCATCAT